>PVIY010045096.1:0-19312 GCA_004026745.1 Myrmecophaga tridactyla | reverse complement strand
GCAACTAGATCTTTCTCTCACTGGACCTGGGTATGCTATTTGTGCCTGGACCTCCTCTTCAGCCCACCTACCCTCTTCCCTCCACACTTGTACACACACTTGTCACTGCTGGCTGCTACAGTTGAACAACAAATGAGGTTCTCTTGGGGTGATTCTTAGTTGTATTTCCAGGTAGGTTTCACTTCTCCATTTCAAGAATAAGCTTTATAAGGGAAATTTCCAAGATCAAGGTCTCAGCCTTTTAAATTGATAGTCCCAAACGTCTGCAAGAATATCCAGAATTTCCACATTTTTTCCCAGTTCTTCAAAGGAGCTTTGCAAATAGTTTTTTATTGCCTGCACAAATTCCTCTGGCATGTATAAGGGCTTCACACTATCTTGTATGAACCCACAAAATCTAACTCCATACTAAAGGTTCCAGGAAACCATGTCATTCAAATAAACTGGCCATACAAGTGAAATTAGATAGTGTTCTACAGAAAATATAATGTTTGCACCAAATAAATGTCTTTTCACTTGGTCTCACACAGAAGTTGAAGTTTTTAAAACACAATCAATGTCATCCTTTATCCTTCATTCTGATTTACCTTAGTCTTAAATAGATCTGCTTCATTCATATATCTAATTGAAGTCTGATCCCTTTTTCATCTGTTTTTTTTTAAATCAATTTCTGTGTGGAGTAATGCTGACTTTCATACCTGCAGAACACTAGATCTGAGTCTCACGTTTCACACAGATACCCAAAGTTCTATGGAATAATCTAGTTCTACACACAAGTTCAGCATCTCAGAAATAATAAATAACAATTACAAGTCTAGAAAAGATGTGACTGCTATAGGAGCTTACAATCGAGGAGCCTACATAAAAAGTCATCCCCTGATAACCTATTCTGTCAAATTCAATTTTCAGAGTTTGCACATTATAGTTAGTTCACATTACTGAAGCATTATGTTCTTTGTCTTTACATTTTTGACATTTCACCCAATATACCATCCTCAAGGTCCACTTACCTAGTTTCATGTTACACAACTACTTTCCTTCTTGTTGTTTCTCACATATTCCATTACTTGTATACACCACAGTTCACCATCCATTCATCAGTCAATGTACCCATAGGCCACTGCCATCCATTGTGAATTGTATTACAGCCTGCATAGCCATCAGTGTGCAAATATCCATTCATTTCCCAGTTTTCAATTCTTCCAAGTATAAACCTAAAAATGAGGTTGCTTGATCATATGGATATGCTCTACCTAGCCTCCTGTGGAAGTACCACACTGCTCTCCAGATGGACTGTACCATTATCCATCCCGGTCAACAGTGAATAGGTATGTCTCTTTCTCCATATGTTCTCCAGCACTTGTATCTTTCTGCTTACTTTTTAAACAGTTTGATTCACACACCATGCAATCCATCCTAAGCAAACAATCAATGGTTCCCAGTATACTCACATAGTTATGCTTTCACCACCACAATCTATATGAGGATATTTCCATCTCTTGTGCAAAGAAACAGGAGAAACAAATAGAGAAGAAAATATTAAAAAAATAAATAAATAAAGGATAAACAACAGCAACAACACCACAAATCCTATATCCCTCCTTTAGCTCCTCCTTTTAATGGCATTTAGCTTTAGTATATTGCCTTTGTTACAGTTATAAGAACCACATTACAAAGTTAGTGTAACTGTACACTCTAGTTTACATTGTATTTTGTCCATATACCATCCCATTTTCAACACCTTACAATGTTGACACTCTTTGGTTTTACCTCATGCAAAATAATTCTTATATTTTTAAATTTAATCATTGTCCACTTTAGGCATCACTAAGTTATACTGTCCCATTCTTGATCCTCTATCTTTCCATCTGGTGTTATACATGACCCCAGGCCTCCTTCCTCAACCACAGTCACTCTCGGCTGCATTCTGTTTACTTACAATATTGTTCTACCATTAGATAGTATTGTTCTATCCATTTCTGACTCTTTACAATCAATCTTGTTGAACATTCGGGTGCTGGTTTGAAAGGATGTATGGACCCTAGAAAAGCCATGTTTAATCAAAATCCCATTTCATAACGGCAGGATAATTCCTATTCAATACTGTATGTTTGAAACTGTAATCAGATCATCTCCCTGGAGTTGTGATTTAATCAAGACTGGTTGTTAAGTTGGATGAGGTGACGACATGTCTCCACTCATTTGGGTGGGTCTTGATAAGTTTCTGGAGTCCTATAGAAGAGGAAATATTTTGGAGAATGGAGACTCAGAGAGAGTTGGAGAAGAACGACAGAGCCATGAGAAGCAGAGAGCCCACTAGCCATCGACCTTTGGAGAGGAAGAAGGAAAATGCCTCCTGGGGAGCTTCATGAAACAGGAAGCCAGGAGAAGAAGCTAGCAGATGATGCCATGTGCACCATATGACTTTCCAGATGAGAGAGGAGCCCTGACTGTGTTTGCCATGTGCCCTTCCACTTGAGAGAGAAATCCTGAACTTCATCGGCCTTCTTGAACCAAGGTATCTTTCCCTGGATACATTTGATTGAAAATTTCTATAGACTTGCTTTAATTGGGACATTTTTTCAGCCTTAGAACTATAAACTAGCAATTTATTAAATTACCCTTTTAAAAGCCATTCTGTTTCTGGTATATTGCATTCCAGCAGCTAGCAAACTAGAACAATTCTGTACTTCTTCTGCATCAAATGCCTAATCTTTATCCTCTGTCTTCTGAAAACCTGTGTTCTTAATTTAACTCTCAAAGTCCACTCATTAATGTTAGTTCATATAAAGAGACCATATAGTATTTTTCCTTTTGTTTCTGGTTAATTTCACTCAGCATAGTATCCTCAAGGTTCATCAATGTTGTTACATGCTTCGGGACTTTGTTCTGTCATACAGCTGGATGATAGCCCATCATTTGTAGTTTGCTAAACCAATAGTCTGTTGATGGGCATTTGTTCCCATCTCTTGGCAATCATGAATAATGCTGCTATAAGCATTGGTGTGCAAACAACTGTTCATGTCCCTGCCTTCAGTTCCTTCAAATATACACATAGTGATGGGATTGTTGGATCACATGGCAATTGTGTATTTGGCTTCCCAAGGAACTACTGAACTGCCTACCAGAGTGGTTGCACCATTCTACATTCTCACCAACAGTCAAGAAGTGTGTCTCTTTATCCACATCCTCTCCAGCCCTTTTAGTTTTCTGTTTTTTGATTATGGTATGCAATTATATCTCATTGAGGTTTTGATTTGTATTTCCCTAGTAGCCAGTGAAGTTGAGCATCTTTTCATATGTTTTTAAGCCATTCTTATTTTCTTTTCTGAAAAATATCTGTTCATGTCTTTTTTTAAGAAGACTTTTTTCTGTGTTAGAGACATTGAGAGTTTACAGAATAGTCATGTATAAAATATAGAATACCTTTATACAATCCTATTATTAACACCTTGCATTGGTGTAGAATGTTTATTATAATTGATGATACCATGTTGTTAAAACTTTCCTATTAAACTATGGTTTAATGTAGAGTTCTGTGTTTATGTAGACTAGTTACATGGATTTTTAAGATATTTAATTCTGTCATGATATATACAAGCAGACCCTCTTACACAGACCACTGATCTTTGATAAAGTAGACAAACTGACTTAACTGGAACAGAGCAGCCTATTCAATAAATGAAGAACTGGGTATCCATATGCAGATTAATGAAATATGACTCTATCTCATACTTTATACAAAAATTAACTCAAAAGAGATCAAAGACTTAAGCATTATAGGTATAACCATAATCTTTTTAGAAGACAATATAGAGAAATGTCTTATAGATTTTGTGATGTGGTTTCCTAGATCGTACCAAAAATGTGAGCAATAAAAAATAGATAAATGGGATCTCCTCAAAATTAAACACATTTGCACATCAAAGGACTTTGTCAGGAAACTAAAAAGGCAGCCTTCTCAATAGGAGGCAATATTTGGAAGCCACATATCAGACATGGGTTTAATATCTTAAATATATAAAGAGATTCTACAACTCTGCATGAGTTCACCTGCATGAGTCCTATGGCAGCATCCAATGGTGGCTTCAGCCAGACTCAGATAGACTTGCGGGAGCAAAAGTGTAACCCATGTTCTCCACTGTCTGTGCTACACAGCCTCTGCATTCTTGACAATACCCTCTCATCCTGCCCCCCCACCATTATCTATTTTAGTGGAGAAGAATAATGTCTTCTATTTTGAATCTACTTATATAATTTTATTTGCAGCTGCATATTATGAAGAGGGTTTTGATTTCCAATTATTTTTGGATGAAAGTGTATATTTTTCTCCAATATATTATATGTGATTTATTTTTTCCCTGAGACTAAAATTTTATGTAGGTGATTCTGATCCTTTTTAAGTAGGGATAATTTTTTCTAATAAAGTTTGGACCATTGATATGTTTCCCTAATGGAAATAACCATGAGAGAGAGGTATAAAGTCCATATTGAAGATGGTAAAGGTAGGACTGGGTCCCAGATAGAGCCTAGAATTACAGATTATAGGTCTCACCTCTGAGCTGAAAGGCAAGTCTTCCTTCAGCTAGTTGTGCAGCTTCAGGCTATACCATGAGAACCCAAATTTTTTAATATGCAAAAGAAGAAGATAAGGTAAAAGTAAGTTTCTCTTCAGTTCTTTGGCAAAATTAAATGTGATAAAGCCCCAGAACAATTCCTGAGATGCAGCAAACTCCAAATAAAACCCTGAAGTTACTTTGCCACCACTCTTGGTGATCCCTGTTCTAGTTTGCTAGCTGTCAGAATGCAATATACCAGGAATGGAATGGCTTTTAAAGGGGGGAATTTAATAAGGAACACGTTTACAGTTCTAAGGCTGAGAAAATGTCCCAATTAAAAGAAGTCTATAGAAATGTCCAATTTAAGGAATCCAGGGAAAGATACCTTGGTTCAAGAGGGCCGATGAAGTTCAATGTTTCTCCCTCAGCTGGAAGGTCACATGGTGAACATGGTGGTGTCTGCTGGCTTTCTTGTGGCTCCACAAAAAGGACTCTTTCCAAAATGTTTTCCCTTTTAAAGGATTCCAGTAAGCAACTCCACCTTCAATGGGTGGAGACACACCTCCATGGAAATCATGTAATCAAAAATTACCACCCACAATTGGGTGGGTCACATCTCCATGGGAACAATCAAAATGCTCCCACCCAATAATATTGAATGAAGATTAAAGAACATGGCTTTTCTGGGGTCTACCATAGATTCAAACCAGCACAATCCCCTACATTAAACATGCATTAATCAGTTGATATTAAACACAAGCTATTGGATTAATAAAAGTGGTCCAGCAAGGCCATTCGTCTAATGTAGTGCAGGCATAGCATAGCCTCATTCGTCTGGCATCCAGGGTGGAGCAGTAAAGGTGGCTTGATGGGAGTGACTCTACTTACCAAAGGACTGCAGAGATTTTCATGGTGCCCTGCCTCTGCTCTGTTTCTCCCCTTCCTCCCCACAGTCAATTTATAGGGCAGATAGCTTGGAGTTCTTCATATGTGCTAATCACTATGCTTGTCTTTGCTTCATTTCATCTATGCACACAGACTACATTAGCTGGTGTGTGTTGCCATTGATCAGCCTGTTTTTAAATTTTACGTAATGCTCAGCTGCCATCAGCCAGTGGGGGTGGGATTTGGTAGAGAATTATATTTGTGTATGCAAAGGATCCCAGATTGTGTGGATATTTATATAATGGAATCAAATACATTTTCTTTGTTATCTATTGTATCAGCAAAATAGAAATTGGAGTTCTTCATAATTTCAATATCTTCAGTAGTATTTGGAATTATTATGAGTATAAAATATACAGGAAACTGGTATAACTTTTTTCCAGAAATATCACTGCCTCATAAAAAATTCTAAATTCTACTCAGCAGAGGAGCTGGTATTTCATTCTGGTTGGTAGGGTTTTTAAAGGTCAACATTTTACCTTACAGAAATTGAAAAGATGCACAAGTTTAATTTCCTTAACAGAAAACTTACTCTAAATTCCTCAACCTGTTTTATATGTGTTTTATATGTGCCTCATGGGAATAGCTTGTAATTGGGTTTAGCTTTGTTTCTCAATCAGAAATCTTGATTTTTGAAGTGGAGAATTCAGTACATTTCAGTCACTCTAATATTGATATATGCTATAATATCTACCTCTTCTGTATATTTTATATTCTTCATTTTTCTCTTTTTTGTGCTCTAAATATTGCTGAGAATTTATTGTTACCAAAACATCTTCAGGCTGAAGCCCTGGTGGTTGAGAGGAGCAAACAACAGGCAAGCCAAGTACGGACCTGACAAAGAAAAAGACATCACAGTACAAAGGCTGTCTTGAAAAAGCCCTATTCTCAGAAACTGTTTAACATAGCAAGAAATGATACACATTGCTACGGAACAAGCATGTAAAGAAAGAGTTCGGAAGAGTTTGCATGTCTATTATCTAGGGTTCTCTAGAGGAATAGAATCAGCAGAAGATATCTGTAGATATAAAATTTATAAAAGTGTCTCACATAACCATGGGAATGTAGAATCCAAGGACTGTAGGGTAGACCATAAGCTGGTAAGTCCAATGAATTTCACAAAGAACTCTCAGGAGAGGCTGGCTGGACAACCATGTGGATGCAAGAGTCCAAACTCATAGGGCGGGCCATGAAACTGGCAACTCCATTGAAGGGTCTGGATAAACTCCACAGTAGAGGCTCACCAGCTGAAGCAGGAAGAGTGACAGTCTCTTCTGAATCCACCTTAAAAGCTCTCTACTGATTAGTTTAACTGCCACTCATTGCAGAAGGCATTCCCGTTAGCTAACTACAAATGCAGTCAGCTGTGAATACAGCTGACATAATCATGATTTAAGTCCATGAAATGTCCTCATAGCAATAAAGCCAGTGCTTGCCCAAACAGACCACTGGGCACCACCACCTGGCCAAGTTGACACATGAACCTGACCATGACATAGGGTAACCCAGACTTTTATTTCTGAACCTTGAGAACCATTGGAAGTCCTGCCTGGATTGTGTTTGTTGCAGTTTTCCATTTTTTTAAAATCATAGGGCATGGTAGTACTGAAAGTCACTCTAGGGGATCTCCTATATTCCAGGAAAACTCTTCTTTATCTCCATTGTGTAGATGCAGTTCTATTTCTCTTTATCTCCATTGTGTAGTTGCAGGGTTACTCACCCTAGCCAGTAAAGTAGCCCCCTTCTTGGCTTGTTGATCCAGGGGCATGAGTAGCCCAAAGTGACCAGGTGGCAGTCTTAGGTTCCAATTCAATGGATTCATTGTTGTTTCTCCTGGTGGAAGCACTCCCCCTTCTGGAACTAAAACCTGTAGATCAGCAGAGCTCAAGGTCACAGGGACAGGAAGCAAAAATTTTCTTAGTGGATTGCTGGGAGTAATAGTGAGTGGTACCACTCCCATTTCCACCCCTTGGTTCCTGGACCTATGATCTTGGCTATGGGTGAAACAGCACCATACAGTGGACACTGATTTAGAGTATACATAGCATCCTGTAGAACATCACCCCAGCCCTGCAAGGTATTGCCACTTAGTTGGCACCATAATTGAGTTTTCAAAAGACCATTCCATTGTTGGATCAATCCAGCAGGTTCCAGATGATGAGGAACATGGTAAGACCAGAGAATTCCATGATCATGTGCCCATTTCCACACTTCATTTGCTGTGAAGTGTGTTCCTTGATCAGAAGCAATGCTGTGTGAAATACCATGATGACAGATAAGTACATGGATGGTAGTTTTGGCAGAAGCATTGTGTGCAAGGAAAGCAAGCCCATATACAGAGTATGAATCTATTCCAGTTAGAATACATCATTGCCCCTTCCATGATGGGAGTGGTCCAATGTAATCAATCTGCCCCCATGTAGCTGGCTGGTCACCTCAAGGAATGGTGCCATATCAGGGGCTGGGTGTGGAACTCTGCTGCTGGCAGATTGGGCACTCAGCAGTGGCTGTAACCAGGTCAGCCTTGGTGAGGGGAAGTTCATGTTGCTGAGCCCATGCATAACCTCCACCCCTACCACCATGACCGCTTTGTTCATGAGCCCATTGGACAATGACTGCAGTTGCTGGGAAAAGAGGCTGACTGGTATCCACAGAACGAGTCATATTATCCACTTGATTATTAAAACCTTCCTCTGCTGAACTCACCCTATGGTATGCCTTCACATGGAACACAAATATCTTCATGTTTTTAGCCCACTCAGAAAGGTCTATCCACATAAGTCTTCCCCAGACCTCTTTGTCACCAATCTTCCAATCATGCTCTTTCCATGTCCCTGACCATACAGCCAAACAATTATCAACAGCTTATGAGTCAGTATACAAATGCACTTCTGATCAGTTCTCCTTCTAAGCAAAATGAATAACCAGGTGCACTGCTCGAAGTTCTGCTCACTGGGACGATTTCCTCTCACCACTGTCCTTCAGGGACATCCTGGAAAGGGGTTGTAGGGCTGATATCTGCATATTGTGCAGAACCATCCGTAGACCAGGCCTGAATTTTCTCTTCCTAAGTCAATTCACTCCCCAAGAAGCCATAGCTCTGGTTTGGGAAAGAAGATAATGTGGTAGGAGTGCAGACCAGGGACATTTATGCCACTTCCTCATGTAACTTACTTGTGCCTTTAGGACCTTCTCTGGCCCTGTCTTGTATATTTCCATTTTATGATGAAGTGCTGTTGTGCATGCCCAACTTCATGGCTTGGTGGGTCAGACAACAGCCAGTTAATGGTAGGCAACTCAGATCTCATGGTAACTTGATGGCCCAGGGTTAAGCGTTCAGTCTCTACTAAGCCCCAGTAGCAGGCCAAAAGCTGTTTCTCAAAAGAGGAGTAGATATCCGCAGCAGATGATAAGGCTTTGCTCCAAATTCCTAAGGGTCTGCTTTGTAATTCTCCTATAGGTGCCTGCCAGAGGCTCCAGACAGTATCTCTGTTTGCGACTGACATTTCCAGCACCATTGGATCTGCTGGATCATATGGTCCGAGTGGTAGAGCAGCTTGTACAGCAACTTGGATCTGTCACAGAGCCTCCTTGTTCAGGTCTCCACTCAAAATTATCTGTTTTTCTGGTCATTCAATAAATGGGCCAGATTATCACCCCCAAATGAGGAATATGTTGTTGCCAAAATCCAAAGAGACCAATGAGATATTGTGCCTCTTTTTTGGTCATAGGTGGGGCCAGATGCAGCAACTTACAGTTCACCTTAGAAGGGATATCTCAACATACCTCACACCACTGGACACCTAGAAATTTCACTGAGGTGGAAGGCCCCTGTATTTTTTTTTCTATTTATCTCCCAACCTCTGATATGCAAATGTCTTACCAATGAGTCTAGAGTAGTTGCTACTTCTTGCTCCCTAGTCTATTCAACATGATATCATCAACATAATGGAACACTGAGATATCTTGTGGGAGGGAGAAATGATCAAGGTCCCTGTATGCAAGAATACAACATAGGGCTGGAGAGTTGATATACCCCTGAGGTAGGACAGTGAAAGTATATTGCTGGCCTTGCTAGCTGAAAGCAAACTGTTTCTGGTGGCTCTTACTAACAGCTATTGAGAAAAAAGCATTTGCCAGATCAATAGCTGTATACCAGGTACCAGGAGACGTATTGATTTGCTCAATCAATGGTACCATATATGGAACAGCATCTGCTGTTGGAGTTACCATCTGGTTGAGCTTATGATAATCCATTGTATTCCTCCAAAACCCGTTTGTTTTCTGCACAGGCCAAATAGGAGAGTTGAATGGGGGTGTGGTGGGAATCACCACCCCTGCCTTCTTCAAGTCCTTAAGAGTGGCATTAATCTCTACAATCCCTCCATGAATCTGGTATTGCTTCTGATTTACTATTTTTCTAGGGAGGGGCAGTTGTAGTGGCTTCCACTTGGCCTTTCCTACTGTAATAGCCCTCACTCCATGAGTTAGAGAGCCAAAGTGGGCATTCTACCGGTTGATCAGTGTGTCTATTCCAATTATCCATTCTAGAACTGGGGAAATAACTACAGAATGTCCAGGGACCCACTGGACCCACTGTGAGATGGACCTGAGCTAAAACTCCATTGATCACATGACCTTCATAAGTCCCCACTCTGAATGGTGGACCAGAGTGATGTTTTGGGTCCCCTGGAATTAATGTCACTTCTCAACCAGTGTCTAATAATCCCAGAAATATCTATTCATTTTCTTTTCCCCAGTGCATTGTCACTCTGGTGAAAGGCCTGTGGTCTCCTTGGGGAAGACTTGTAGGAAGATTAACAGCATAAATTTGTGGCTATGTTACAGGATCCTCTCTCAAAGGATTCTAGCCTCCCCCACATTCAAGGGGCTCTGGGCCTCTAAGCTGTCTCAAGTCTGGAAACTGATGAAAGGGCTGTGACTCTCTGTTTTTGTAATTCAAGTTAGATTTCTGTTCACTTGACCTAGAATTTTTTTGCTTATACAGCTCAAACAAGAATTTGGTAGTCTGCCCATCTATTGTACTTCTAGGTACTTCATGATCTACCAGCCCACACCACAAGTGTCTGCAAGTCAGGTTATTTTGACTTCTGCTTTGAGTCTGCTGTCCATTATGATATCCATGTCCACCTTGTCTTTGGTGATTAAGTGCTGCCTCCTGGCTTCTGCCAACTTGGGATCTGATCATCCCCATTGTGTTTAAGGATTCCAGCTCAGTGACAGCAGTTTCTGCAATAATATCTGATGTACAGATAACTGCAATTACAGAGCTCTTCAGGGATGATGGCGCTGGTCTCAGAAATTTGTTTCTCACAGTTCTGGGAAAAGGTACACCCTGTGGACATTCCTGGGGTGTAGAAGCAGGCTTTCCATAATAAATCCACTCTAACATTCCATTCTTTCTAAGCCGTTGGATTCCCCATCTACATTATACTAGGGCACTTCTGGCATTTCAAACTCAGGTAATGTCAGCTACCTTTTGACCCATGTTTCAGCCAACCATCAAAACAAATTGTTAAGGCCTTTTCTAACTCCTTGAGCTATAACATTGAATGCAGAATCTTTGCTTTGTGGGTCTATATCAATAAATTCAACCTGATCCAGCTTTATATTCCTCCCACCATTATCCTACATCCTCAAAATTCATTGCCGCACACATTCCCCCGATTTCTGTTTTTTTAAACTGGAAAACACATGGTTCTTTTACAGCAGAACATACCTCCTCATGGATAACACAATGTACCTCACTTTTGGGGCCCTCTTGTGACTCTAGTCTAGTTATCAGTCTTGATAAAATGAAGGGTGGTGGGGGTGGGTCATGAAAAGAATTAAAAGTATCTTCCAAGCCATTTGCTTCAGGGCATTCATTTGCAGTTTCATCTGGTGAAACATGATTAATCACTCTAGGGGTAATCTCTTCAGGTGGAAGCTGGGTGGCCAACTCCTCAGGGCAGGTTGGAGGTGGGGTGGCTATTTCTTCATGACATATTATTACAGGGTTATCTATAAGAGACTCAGCATGACCTAGGGTTTCAACCTCTCTACTGACATCATCAATCCATATGTCGCCATCCCACTTTTCAGGGTCCCACTCCTTTCCAATCGGTGCCCTAACTTTAATGTCAGACACCATGCAAGATTGAGATTTAAGTTTACATTGTAAAGTTGCTATTCTAACGAGGAGATCGTGAGTCTGGTTTTCAGAGATCTCAAATATGCATCTACAGGAATTAACGTTTTCCTTCAGGGAGCTCATAGAAACATTTACATCTGTCATTTGGTACATAAGCTTCTCATTTGAAGTCTTCAGCCCAACTGTTTCATTTATTATTGTATATAGCATATCTAACAACAACAAGCCACAACTCTATACTTCCTAATTCCACAAAACTTCATAAAGTTGTCAAAAACATCCCCCAGAGCCTGGCTTCATAGAAGCGAAGCATTAGAAGCATCCAATGGTGATATTTTGACTATCTCTTTTGCCAACTCACCCCATGTATTGGTGGTGTCATTCTGCCTATGGGAAACAAAGTCCTTAGTGCCTTTGAGTCCAGTCAGAGTAGAAAGCCAATCATAAAAATGCATTTTTTTAGATTCTGTTTCTTAATAACCACTCTTGGTACCAAGCTGTATTAGCTAGGGTTCTGCAGAGAAACAGAATCATCAGAGCTATCCGTTGTTATAAAATTTATACAAGTGTCTCATGTAACCATAGGTACTTAGAATCCAAGGTCTGTATGGTAAGCCACAAGCAGGTAACTCTGTTGAAGTCCTCAAAGAACTTTCAGGAGAGGCTGGCTGGACAACCATGGGGATGCATTTATCCAAATCCATAGGGCAGGCTGTGAAGTTGGCGACTCCAATGAAGGGTCTGGATAAACTCCATAAGAGAGGCTCACCAGCTAAAGCAGAAAGAGTAACTGTCTCTTCTGAATCCACCTTAAAAACCTTCTGCTGATTAGATTAAATGTCACTCATTGCAGGAGACACTCCCATTAGCTGAAGCTGTGGATACAGCTGACATAATCATGATTTAAGTCCATGAAATGTCCTCATAGTAACAGACAAGTCAGTGCTTGCCCGACCAGACAACTGGGCACCACCACCTGGCCAAGTTAACAAAAGAACCTGACCATGACAGATTCAAAGAAAGTGAATGTTTACTTCTATCCTATTCCCTCTTTAATCCCAAAAACCTGGGACATGGTTTGCACTCAGTAAATACAGTAGCTTGAAGGCAAAATAAGACTTTGGAAGAGTGTTTTTGTCTTGGGATTACATTATGGTGGATTTTAATATTTTCTCCATATAAGTTTGGGTTTTTGGAGTTTTCTATAATCAACATGCTAGCAATTAAAATAAAAAAATGCTTTAACATTAAATGTAAAACAAGATAACACAGATTTAAATGAACAACAGGAGAAACAGAACAATGAGTAACCTATAGAAGAATGATAGAGACAGATGTGAAGGAGATGCCTTAGTCCTAATGTGTCCACAGCACTGATGGGTGGGGTTGGCTTTGATGAGTTAATTGAACTCAGAGTTTCAGATTCTGTAACTGTGATGACTAGAATAATAACAATATCTCAGAAACTTTTCTTGAAAATTAAATGATATATTTTATTAAAGATATTTTGTTAAATGAAAGATGTCATATAAACTAATTCATATTTTTCCTAGGTAAGATTTATTGATGATGATAAGATTTGAGAAAATGATTAATATTCATTAAGATTTCAAAACATATTGAGGTTAACAATATAATGGGAGTAAAAAAAAAAGATGAAAAGAAAACAAGAGAAAGTAACACCTAACTTTTCAACCCTCTTTTTTGTATTGTTTTCAAAGTCCCAGAGGGGATTCATCAACAGAAAAACTTCATGCACTCCCCTAGTGGGCAGAGTGCAGTTTGGGATGATGTCACTTCTCTCTTCTCCTGTACATTTAGCCACAGCCATATTCTGCTTTCCCTCTGCATGAGTCCTGCTTTCACCAGACACCAGAGAGACCTGGAGGCAGAAAAGGGTAAATGATGTCTTTAATCCATTCTGTTCTGAGACAACTTGTGGATTTTTTACATTTCCACAATTTCCCCTTTTCTATTTAATGGAGAAAAATAAATGAGTATTTTCCTTTAAATCTCTTTATATAACACACATTTACTTCCACACATTATGAAATGGGTTTTTGATTTCCAATTGCTTATTGATAAAAGGGTATATAGTCCTCTATCTAATAATTTTGGACGATGTGTTTGTTCTCCTAAGACTAAAATTTTACTGAGGTTTTTCTGATTTTTCTTTGAATGTGGAGTATTTTTACAGTAAACCTCAGAAACAAATGTCTGGATCATATTTATGCTTCTCTGATGGAACTGACTGTGGGAGCCATAGAGGCCAAGTTGAAGAGGTAGCACTGTGTCTCTGAGAGAGCCAAGGCAGAGTTACTGGCTAGGGCCCCACACCTGAGCTGAAACTCAGCCCTCCGTCAGCAGAAGTGTGACTTCAGGTGGTTACCTGAGAACCTGGATTTTCTAACTGGAAAAAGGAGAAGATAAAGTAAAAGTAAGTTCCTAGCAGGCTCTTGGGGAAGGTTAAGCATGATTAAAATCTAAAACAATTCCTGAGAGGCAGTAAACTCCAAACAAAGCCTCAGCATTACTCAACTACCACAACTGAGAATCTTGTATGTTAAACATGCACCAAGCTGTTGGCACTAAACTCTAGCAATTGGATTGAGAAGAATAAGAGTGATCAGTTTGACCAGTTGCCCTGCCTAGTTTAGGACAGCGTCCTCTCCTCTGTCTGCCATCCTGGTGGACTAGTCAACGTGGCTTGAGGACAGATGCCCCATATACAAAGTGCTCAGAGATTTTTCTAGCATCCATCCACCTGCCTTCCTAATCTTTTTCCTCCCCACATATGATTCATCAGCAGACAGCTTGAAGTTCTTTATACATACCAGCCATTGCTTCATTTCATCTGCATACATAGACTAGATCAGCAGACATGTTTTGTCATTTATCAAACTATTTTTCTATTTTGAATAGAGCTCAGCTTCCACCTGCCATTGAGGGTAGGATTTGATAGAAAGTTTATACATTGTATATGCAAGGTCACAGATTTTAGGAAAAATTTTTATCACAGTATCAAAGCATATGCTTTGTTGCTTACTGCATCAACACCCTAGAACTTGGACTGTTAATAAACTGAACAGTAATAGAAGTCTTTCCAATTGTGGCAAGAATATAAATGTAAAATATATGTGAAACTGTTCTAAATTTTTCCTGAAATATCTCTGCCTCACAACTATTTGTATGCTACAGAAAGAGGATATTTCATTCCTTAACAGAAACTGTGGAAGAAATTATTAATGATACTCTCTGGAAAGACCAGGTATTTTTTGCATCTATTTCTTTAAGCGTTTTGTAGCCATTCTTAGTTCTATTTTAAAGTATATTTAAATAATGATTTTATTCCTGAAGAGGTAGATTTTGTTCTCCTTAAATGCAATGAACTAAATTAATCTTCGATTCATCTTCAAGGTCTAACACATAGAGAGAGAGCTGTGTGCAGCAATACAGGGTAGGGAATCAGAGATTTGGAGTTGGAGACATCTAAGTGTTGTTCAATTTCCCTCTGCATCACAGTGGCTATTCCTGAAAAATCGGTGTGGCAAGTAGTAAGGCAAATGATGTTTTTCAAAGACACTAAAGCCTACCCTGTAAATGGTAGTGCCACTACTGCTAGTTCTTCCACTGCCATACGATTTACAGAAAATTGTAGGATAAATTGTGCCTTGGAGAAGCATGTGGTAGACAGAAACAAGGTAGAAATTGTATTCTCCATAAAGCTCCATTTAATCAGGGGCCAAAAAAATGAACAAGATCTTTGGAAGATTTGAAATTATAAAATCCAAATTCGTTAGCCTATGAAGAAGATCCTGAAACCGGAGACCAGAAGTAGTTTATCGTACATAGTAAGTCAGTATAGTGAGAGCCAATTCTTACATAGTTCTGTTTATTCATATGTAGAAGGCATGAGAAAGTGCACCAGATACCAATTAGAAAAAAAGAAGAAATTATCAAACTTAAATTTTAAGTCCATAAATAGAATACTGAAACTGGAGAGCTGAAAGAATGGATCTCACATCATAAGGCAATAATGAGCCAACTCTTACCTATTTTATGCCCAATACTATGCTTAGATACTACGTGTATGTGTAAATCCATCTCTGATGGGTGTTGTTCTGAACATTTTAATTACGTTAACTCATTGATCCCTCACCATATAGGAAGGTCAAGCTTTGTTCTTATCTCCTTTTCATGTAGAGAGCACAGAAGAATGGAGGGTTTAGAAACTTGGCATGGGAGCAGTGCAGGCGGAGGGAAGCTGGAGGCATGGCTGCAGTCTAGCTGCAAGGACTGGGCTGCTCATCCTGTACCCCTTGAGTTCTTTGAGGATCAGTTCAGCCATGAAGACCACATCTTGTGTTCAGGCTGCATACCTCCATGCAACCACAGGGCAAGGCAATCATTTCAGCAAAGAGAATCAAATATTTTGTATGGCTTGACTACAAATAAGGTTTCAGTCATTTTTCTGAATGCTTGTTATATGAGATACACCCTTAATAGGTTTTAAGATCACAGGTCAGTCCTTAGGCCAGAGATGTTAATTCAATACAGACCCCCATAACAAAACTCTAGACATAGGAGACTCTTTTTTAAAAATGATTCATTCTTGTGTTTGCATAGGGTGATTGCTCACATTTTCAGTACATGTTGATTAATGACACTATTGCCAAAAACTCATCTCCCATAACTGGGCATCCGCAGTAGAATTTAACAATACTGTCAACCAACCCACATTTGGGAATCCATTCATTTTTCAAGTAAAGTGGGAATCACAGGTAATTTGTAGTCCCCAAATCAATAGGCCCATGGGACTTCACTTGCTGAGCACAATCGCATTTGCACACACACACACACACACACTCTACCCGAACATACCTGTCTAGGGGTTGAGTCCCCAGAAGTGATCCCTATAACCCTGATGTTCTCTTGGTGCTCTTAGGTGAATGCTCATGGACAATACAACATGGCTGTTCAACCATACTGGAAGTTTTGCTTTCATCCTGATGGGACTCTTCAGCCAATCCAAACACCCCACTCTCCTTTGTGTGGTCATTTTTGTGATTTTCCTGATGGCCTTGTCTGGAAATGCCATCCTGATCCTTCTGATACATTCGGATGCCCACCTCCACACACCTATGTACTTTTTCATCAGTCAGTTGTCGCTCATGGATATTATGTCCATTTCTGTCACTGCACCCAAGATGCTCATGGACCAGGTCAGGGGTGTCAGTAAGATCTCAGTTCCAGAGTGTGGGATACAGATGTTCCTCTGCTTGACCCTAGTAGGCTCAGAATTTTTCCTTCTAGCTGCCATGGCCTATGACCGGTATGTGGCCATCTGCCATCCTCTCCGCTACCCTATCCTCATGAACCATAGGGTCTGTGTCCTCTTGGCATCGGGCTGCTGGTTCTTGGGCTCAGTGGATGGCTTCATGCTCACTCCCATCACCATGACCTCCCCCTTCTGCAGATCCCGAGAGATCCGTCACTTCTTCTGCGAGGTCCCTGCGGTGACGAAGCTCTCCTGCTCTGACACCTCACTCGTTGAGTCTCTCATGTACCTGTGCTGTGTCCTCATGCTCCTCATTCCTGTGACAGTCATTTCAAGCTCCTACGCCTTCATCATCCTCACCATCCACAGGATGAACTCAGCAGAAGGTCGGAAGAAAGCGTTTGCCATCTGCTCCTCCCACATGACTGTGGTCACCCTGTTCTATGGGGCCGGCATCTACACGTACATGCTGCCCAGCTCCTTCCACACCCCGGAGAAGGACATGGTAGTGTCATTCTTCTACACCGTACTCACTCCTGTGCTGAACCCTGTAGTCTACAGTCTCAGGAATAAAGATGTTATGGGGGCTCTGAAGAAAACGCTGAATGTCGGACTTGTCAAGAAACAGTAAACTAGGAAATCTAGGTAACAATAAATACTTTTCCTTTTCTTTACTCATCAGAATCTTAAATCTTATGTCAATGTTGGTACTCAGATACTGATATCATGGAACCCCACTTTATCTCCACCCATTTTTCTAAGGAGCTGTTTCCCTGATTTAGAAACATCTTCATTTTTATTGTGCATTTCCTTTAAAAATATTAGACAGACATATTGAATCTTAGTTACATTTAGTGAAGCTGATAATTGAATGGTGATTCCATAGGAAATACATAATGGAAGTATCATGAAGGGTGCAGCTGATTCTCAAATACCAAAGAGAGAAGGTGGGTGGTGGAAAGGATGAAATTCGTTAAAAGTAGTTAAAATGGGAAATTTTGAATTGCATATATATTATCAAAGCAATTTAAAATTGTGCTAAAGGTTTATGAGTGTATTTTTACTATTCTTATTCATGCTAGTTTTATGATAATTTGAAATTATTTCCAAATAAATAGTAAAATATGAATCTTTACCCCCTTTTTTTGCATTCCTACACTGTGTTTGGTGACAGCATAAGTTACATAGTATCTTAGCAGACATGCTCAGTTCAACATGACTACTTGTTACTGAGACAGTTCAGTCATGCACACACCTTCATTGTGGATGAGGCTGTTCAATGTGCCCCAACCGTGAAGGCACCTAGAGGTGATTACTATGCTGGAATTGTTTGTACCATGTGGAAGATTTAGGATCCAGGACTACATCAGGGACTGAGAAAAATATATTAACCACAGTGAAAGGAAGATTGAGGGAAAGTCCCCTGCATGAGATGACATTGGAGCTGAGTTTTGAAGCATGTGGTTAATTACCCAGAGAAAGAGAAGCAAGTTATCTAACAGTCTTCATGTATTCACAATCATTCTTTATGCTGTATAGCACAACGCAAAATCATAGGTAAATACAATTTAAATATGAATAATACATGGCTCCTTTCTCCAAGAAATTTGAACACTGGGTGTAGTTGTCTATGTGAATAGTTGCAAAAAGGAACATAAATTGCTTTGCTACCCACATGCAAAGGAAACACTTCATAAGGAGATGTAAGTCAAACTTGTGATTTGTAAGTGTGGTTGTAACAAAAGTGGCTGAGAAAAGACCTAGATCTCAGTGTTGAATTTGACTCGGTGTTTACCTTTAGAATAGTATGGGTGATGGTGATGAGAAAGCACGCTCAGCAATATGATACCACCAGTGCCACTATACTAGTAGAGCTTACGCATGTGAAGTTTGATGTTGTAGCACAATGTATAGAAGCTTGTGGATAAGCAATTCAAAGCTTTGTGCTAAGGGACTTGAAGGATTTTTTTTTTAGCAGTCTGGTTATTTATCTTAAGAAAACTAAAATCCAGAGAACAATTTCTATGTACACATTTTATCTCACCACACTGTGTAATTTAGGTATTTGACACATGGAATGTCTGAAATATTAAGGGTGATTGTAAGTGTGGTATAATTCATTTGATGGAATATTAAGCAAATTGGTTAGTGTATGATCATATTAAATCACTTTAGCCATTTTCAAAAGGAATTTAAAGCAGGAGACTGTTTTTACCACTGGACAGAAAGACTGGAGCCAGTGAGAGGAGTGTTGTTCCTCAAGCCCCAGGAAGTCATCACACCCGAATCTCTGTGCCTCTCACTGCTGGGCTTATGGAGATGCCATGCTCCAGGGTCGCAGGTGGAACCCAGCCCCGCTAACGTGCAGTCCCCCAG
>PVIY010045095.1:0-19307 GCA_004026745.1 Myrmecophaga tridactyla | reverse complement strand
ATGAAAGCAAGGGGTAAGGGGTATGGTAGGTATAATCTTTTTTTTTTCTTTCTTGTGTTTGTTTTATTTCTTTTTCTATTGTCTTTTTATTTCTTTTTCTGAATTAATACAGATGTTCTAAGAAATGATGAATATGCAACTAAGTGATGATATTGTGAATTACTGATTATGTATGTTGTTTTATTTTCTTTCTTATTTCTTTAATTAATAAATAAATTTTTTTTAAAAGTGAAAAAAAAAGACATTGGTAGAAGTTATATAACCTTATATAACCTTGTATACACACAATGTGGGAGTAAAGGAGTACCAAGTCTGTGCAGATATTTTGCTTTATACATGGAAAAATTTGAGTTCTGGTAGGGAACAAAGAGACATACTTAATTTTTTCTCAAAAACTTTTTTTAACTGAGCTATAATTTACTTGATGACTGTTTATTTATCACTGAAAATCCATGCCCTAAGTGAAGACAACTTTCATCCCAGTCAATACTTATTTTGTGAACCATGATGTAAAGTAGGAAAGTACCTTGGCATCATTTCCTACAAAATTCCATCTTTGTGTACACCAATGAAGGCATTGCCAGTGAACTGAGGAGGGAGCCTCTGAATATCATCTATTCACTGCTTCACTCAAAGAGGTCAACTGGCTTTCAGTACCGTGCCTTTTGATCTTGATTTTCAGTTTTGAAAAGCATTCTCAGGAAGCAGTCTCTGAAATGGAGATTTGCGTATAGGATGTTTATTAGGGGATATGCTTGGGATCAACAGCTGTGGGGAAGAGGGGAAGGAAGCAAGATTTGGCGGAGAGAGAAGATGCATTGCCACACATCACAAAGAAGTCTTCAGGCAATCCCTGAGGGAGCTCTGGTTCTGGAGATCTTCAGAGTTTTATTGAATTGAGGGGAGGGAACCAAACCTTTATGTCCCTTCATTGATCCTTCTTTGGATGTAATTGCCTCTTGATCAAAGAATTTTTCTTCACCCAAGGCAATCCCCAAAAGGGCAACATCTAAGAACCACCTTCGCAGCATTCCCAGCAGGGAAAGGAATTTGTCCTTTGCTCCTAGGAGATCTGCACCCTTGCACCATGCAGATCCTCTTCTTTGTTATAAGCTCTGGGAGCAGTTCCTTCAGGATTCCTGAGGAAAACTTAGGAGAGAAAGGCTGGTGAGATGAACCATAGTTGGTCACTTCAGTAGGTCTCAGGGCTGTAATGGATACTCATTGTTTCTCACCTCTACAACTATTCTAGAATCCCCTTATCCTCAGCTAGCATATCTGTTGGTCTCAGTGGCTTATTTGGTGGCATGACACAAACCCTCATATGTATGGGGTCTGAGCCCCTGGTCACCAGACCCTTTGCAGGACAGAGTGGCTGCACTTATCCACCTACCATTAAAACTGGGCAAGGGAATTCAAAGAGGTACCCAAAGAGATCACCTGGGTGCCATATTCCTCCCTGACTTCATCATGTAAAAGCAACTCTATCTCCTCCAGTTGATCTGTATCAATTACCCCAGCCAGGATGGTGATCTCTCTTCTTGCCCACTAATACCTTGACAAAGAGCTCCTTCATTGAGACATTTGCTGTGTCCCCAGACAGAAGTATTCATGTTCCTCTTTGGACCCAAGATCTCTCAGCCCAGAATTACAGACAGGAGAAGCAAATATTTCCATGCTGTTGCACCCATGCACAGCACCATCGCGTACTGCCATGGCCACTGTATCCGTGCCCCCAGTGGGCAATTGATGACAGAGACAGTTGGTGTTGACTGGCCAAATAATTTTGTCTACCTGGTTGCTTGGCGCCTCTTCCATGGTAGATGCTTTCTGATAATTGTTAATATGAAAAACAAAGATCTTTATCCTTCTTGCACATTCCCATCCATCCATCCACATGCTTCCACTCCAGACCTCATTGTCCCTGATCTTCCAATCTTTCTCCTCCTGAACAGCTAGCCAAGCCATTTGTCACTGAGCTTGAGCCTGTATGTATTCTAGTCTTGAGCCATTTCTCCTTCCACACAAAGGTGTACCACTCCAAGCTCTACCCATCAGGAGGATGCTCCTTCACCACTTCTCTCAAGGCCAGCTCTGAAAAAGCCTGAAGTGTAACTGCCATCTATTTTCAGCTTAAACACACATACCAGGTCGATCTATCCATGAAACAAAGGTCGATCTACCCATGAAACAAGGTTAGGGTTTTCCCTCTTCCTTCAGCTGGTCATAGGTCTCCCTATGTAGTCAAAGGAGGAAGTTGAAGGTGGAGCACTGGTGGAACCATGGTATTTGACCTGGGTGTCTGTACCACCTGTCTCTGCAGCTTGCTTGTGTCCTCTGGTCCTATTCATGCATCCTGGACATACCACTTTCATCTTGCTATGGACTTTTTTGAGTGTGTCCAACCTTATGCCTTGATGGGTATGACAGAACCCAGCTCATTATGGGCAGTTCTGGCCACATGTTCACTTGGTGTCCCATGGTAAAGCATGAGGTCTCTACAAGAGCTTAGCTGGACAGCAACGGCTATTTTTCAAAAGGTATATAGTTCTCCACTGAAGATGGCCTTGCTCCAGAAACCTAACAGTCCATCCTATGATTTTCCTATTGAAGCTTGCCATGAACGCCACAAGGCATCTTTTTCCCACCACTGATACCTCCAATAACATTCTCTCTACTGATTGAAGGGCCCAAACCTAGACCTGCTGCAGAGCTGTTTCTCACTCTGGGCCCCAACAAAGCTAGCAGATTTTCAAGTCTCCCACTGTATGGACCAGAACACTACCCCCACATAAGGAATTCGCTGCCCCCAGAGCCAGAAGTAGCCTATCAGGAGTTGTGCTTCCTTCTTTATGGTGGGAGGTGTGTAATGCAATAATTTATCCTGTACTTTTGAGGGCATATCCTGGCCCACAAATCAGGAGTCCCTAAATATGTTGCTGATTTGGTGGATTCCTTAATCTTTGTAGAGTTTATCTCCCACCCCCTGGACTTTATGTGTCTTACCAAGGTATCCAGAATACTTGTCACATTTTGCCCCTCTAATATGATTAGCATGATATTACCAATATAGTGGACCAAAATGTATTTTGTGGGATGTCTAGACAGTCAGACTACATTATATAGTAGAGGGCAGGAGAGTTTACAGAGCTTGGTGCTATATTGTAATTAGATACTCTTTTCTGTTCCAAGTGAATACAAATTGTTTCTGATCCTTTTTTCTGATAAGGTTGGGAAAAGAAACATTAGCCATATCCTTGGCCACATATCACACACTTGAGGCTATGTTAACCTGCTCAACAAAGAAGTTGCAGTTGAATCTACTTCTTGGTTTAGTTTGCAGTGATCCCCTGTCATCCTTTAGGATCCATCCACTGCCTATAGATGCCAGACTGGTGAAATAAATGGAGAAATTGGAATTAAATGGTGCTATAATGGGTAGCTCCATCACCCCTGCATCAGTTAAGTCTCTGAGGGGAGTACTATATCTGCCATTCCCTCCCAGAATCGATACTATTTTAAATTTGCTATCTCGTCAGTGGGCAGAGTGGGGAGAGGCCATTTCATAGGCTTCCACTTGACCTTCCCCATTACCATAGTTCTTACCCTTCAGGCCCAGAACCCAGTGTGGGGGTTGTGCCAACTACCATATATATCTACTCAATTATACTTTCAGGGACTGAGGAAATGATCATATGTGGGGTCCACAGATCCAGATTCATTATTGTCTAGTTCCCCTGCCCCCACTCTAAAAGGGGGGCCATGATGATACTTCAGGTCTCCAGATAGCAAGATCAACTCTGACTCTTTATCCAACAGTCCTTGAAATATTTCAGTATTTCCCTTCTCCCCAGAGTAAATGGCCAAAATCCTTTTGGGGAAAGACTGGGGAACTCATTCCTAAACACACTTACATTATGGTGTTTCAGGACACTCTTGGAGACCTGAGTGCTCCCTCAGTTGATGGGTTCCTGTCAAAAAATTGACTCAGGTCCAGAAATTGGGGTCTTGAAATTTTATTGGGCCAACTGCTATTAGTCTCCTGATCATCCACCCATGATTTTTCCTGAGCAGTACCCTTGTTGGCAGCCCATCTATTTTTCCCTTAAGGACCCTGAAGTCTATTAACTATTGTACAACAATCTGTGGGTCAGGCCCCTTGGATGCCACTGACTTTTCTGCTCATTGCAGTAACTGCATCCACCTGGTTTTTGACAGTTAAGTGATGCCACCTGACCTCCCCTGTTTAGGGTACCCCAGACCCTCATAGTTATCTGTGAACCCAGTTCTACAACAGCATTTCCTATCAGAGAAGGCAACCACCACTGAGCATCAAAGTGATGCTGGTGCCCCACTCACAGTCCATTTTTTATTGTTTTGGTCAATGGTGAATCCTCCTGACCCTTCTGTAGAACATGGTCATTGGTGGGGTTTTCCCCTTACATGGTGTGTTCACTCTCATGTGCCTACTTCTCTGAGGCTTTTAATTCCTTCTTCCACTATCTGCCACATCAAATCTGTCAGTTGCTTCGATCAAAGTGGGCCATCACTTTCTCCATGTTTCTAGGAGCCATGCTCTCACAATTTCTTGGGTGTCCTTACTAGGGTGTTAAATCCTCTATGCCAGGAGAGTATTTCTATATCAGTTAGCTCCTTTTTAACAGAATTTATGTTCTGTCCATTTTGGTCCAGAATTCTCAGAATCTAGTCCTCTCCTGGGTTCTGTTGTTACAAGTTGACTAGGTCTTTCAGTTTCTTTAGGGAATAGTCCCTTCTCTTCTTGGGCAGGTCCAGCATTTCCCCAGCTGGGTGGTATTGTGACTTAGCCCTGGTTATTAACCTTGTGGGCAGAAAAGGAAGAGGGGGTAGATCCTAAGGGGAAAAGTTGCCTTTTGCCCTACAAGACAAGGCACATGCATCATCTTTGGGCATAGCCCTTAACAGGGAGAAGTGGCCCCTTAACAGGGAAGAGTGAGCACTGCTGCAGGCTCAAGATATTTGGATGCATCAACCCAGATGTCCCCAAGCCCGCTCTCAGGACCCCATTTTTTCCCCAACCAAAGCCCTAACCTCAGAATAGCAGCCAGACTTGGTTGAGAGTTTAACCTTCTTTAGCACTCAGCTACTCTTATCATTAAATCCAGGACCCAATCCTCGGCCGTCTCTACCCTCTTGCTGAAGGAGATGCAAGCCCCTACCTGTGCTACCAAGAAGGGCCTCTGGATTGCACACCTGGAATTAAATTGCTAGTTAAGCATTCTCAGATTTGCATTTTTTTTTCCAGAGTAGAGTTAAGGTTAACCACCACATTCCACTGTCCTTAAAGTTACTATTTCCCCATATTTCTCAAAGTCTTCTATATTGCATGAGCTATAGCATTCTCTTCCATCTCAACTCATCACTGGTAAGAGTTTTCAACATTGTGCTGTCACATTTAGCCAGTGGCTATCTGTGTTCCACCTCCTAGCAGTGATGGGATCCTCATTGCCGGCAGACAGAATGTGATTGAAATCCAAAATCCCATCCCAGTGGCCACTTTCTTAGATATCTTCTGATACCAGCTGTCACAGATGGGTTTCCCAGGAAGCAGACTCTGAGACAGATATTAACATTCAGGACATTCACTGGGGCGCACTCTTGGAACAAATACCTGTGAAAGAGAGGGAAAGAAAGGAGGGCAGGGCATTGGGAGAATTTGAGCTATGGTGCATTCCTCAGTCAACCCCATAGAGAATTCTGGAGGTAGGATGACCATTCAGAGTAGGGTGAGGGGGCTGGGCCTCTATACCCCCACACTGACCAGTTATTGGATTGAGGCTGTCCCTAGAAGACAGTGTGATCTTGGGTAAGGCACTTTTTCTTCAGCCAAGGCAAACCCCAAAGAGGGTTGATAACTAACAGCCATCTTCCCATAGTATTCCCAGCTCCTTGGGGGTCAGGGCTGAAGTCCTTCATTCCAGAAAAGGGATAGGGGCAGTGACTATCACAACATCCACCACAAAGGAAATGATGAGAAGTGGGAATATGATGAAATTTAGTCACTGAGTAGATAGTGACATATGTTGGCTATTCATAAGGAAGGAGGTTTTGAAATGAGAGATGAGATAAAATTATTTCTTCACGACCATTACTATGATCTCAAGTGGCTTATTATAATGGTGTTTCTCTTTTTTATATTCAGAATCTTGAACAGGCTGAACCTACATGGTCACAGGAAGGATAAGATATCAGGGTTTTATCTCAAGCAGCTCAAAAACATTAAAAAAATTGACTCTTTTTTTCTTGAAAATAAAATCAATTAAGTTTTATTTTATATATTTACAAACACATCCAAATGTGGCATCAAACACAAATACTTTTCAGAGCTAAATGAAACCCAAGCTTAGATTAGGAATCTGTTTGCCATTATCTCCTCATTTGATATATCAAACCGTCCCACACTTGAGTATGACAAGCTCATCCCTTTAGCATCCAACAAAGCATCCAAAGTAGTCTTCAGACAGAGACCTGTCCATAATTTCTGGGTCTGGGTATGGTTTAAAAAGCCAGAACCAAATAATGTACCATTCCTCAAACTTTGTGAGGTATGATTTTCATTTTAGAAAAAATAGGAAAAAAAAATAAAAATATAAGAGAAGAAATAAGAAAAATAGAAAACGATGAAAAGAAACCAAGACTAAGTTAAAAAAAACTGACCTGCTGCAGACCCTGATCTATGATTCAAATGGCTGATACAAGCAGAATATGGATGTCTTCATGAAAGACTGCTAACATCAGCTCTCTCATTCTAATGAAACAATTATCACTTAATTGTTAATATTGTATTTTTTTATTTTGTGATTAATGCAATTTTGCAATTCATTTGTTATAATTTATCTAAACTGGTATATAGGGCTCTGACACCCCCATACATACACACCCCTCTATACATCAACTAGTGCAAATGTGCTTTAGAATATATTGGGGGTTCCACAATGGAGATGTATTTTCAATTAGAAAAATATAGGTCCTCTTGCTGAAATCAAATTTGAAAACCATAACACTAAAAATTATCCCGAGTCTTTTTGTTAAGCTGTAAATCTATCTAGTTATCTTGTCAATTTCTAGCATGTTACTCTGTTTTATTGCCTTCGTACTCTTCATTGTCACAGTCACGTACATTTTTTTGCTTTTTTACTGTATGTCTCCCTTACTAAAATATAAGCTTAGTGAGTATAGGGGCCTTATCTCTTCATCCCTATATCCCCAGTTCCTACTGCCAGGCATATAATAAATATTTGTTGAATAAATGAAAGATTAAAGCTTGTAATTAGCTATCCATTCATCCATCCATCTGCTTATTTATCCATCATGTACCTATGTACTCATCATATGAGAAAGCCATACATTCTATTGAGATAGGCTTGTTAGCTACTTTGCAGATGAAATACAGTTTGTGTTACGTGAAATACTATTCTGGAGAAGGAGTCCAAAAGGGAAAGTCCATCACCCCGACACACTGGTACCTAGAGCAGCCATCTTCCATTATTTCCCTGATTCTTTCAGAATGGAGCAGGAACTGCTGGGAACCTGTTTGGTCAATGTTATGCTTTGTGCTGATTTCATATTTTAATAACCTCTTCCCAAATACCTTGCTTACCCAGCCTAAATCACCCCTTTGTACAATACAGTACATGTCTGATGCCCAAGAATAACTTCTTTGTTCTGCCCTCCCCTGCACAATATAGTCCCATTCATTATCTAACCTTACTCAAGCATTTTCAACAATCTTTTCATGTTCCTCCAAACACATTTCCTACAAAAGCCAGCTGTGCAATTTAGACCATCCCTGGAGATCATTGACCAGGTTGGGTTTGCATTTATGAGCACATAACTGAAGCTGACATGGCCTTAGCTAGAATTAATAGCTCTTGAAACAATTTGCCTCCATAGCATTTTTCAAACGGCTTTGTAATATATCTGAGGGCAAGGCAGGTTTTAATTAGTGTCAGTAATAGCTAGTAATCAGAGGCAAAATAATTAAGTGACTGGACCAATAGGTACAAAGGTGACACTGTAGTCTGTGCAGGTTCAAGGAGGTAGATGTGTCCACATATCTTTGGGGTGATGTTGGGGAGCATTTGTCTTTGCTGATATGAGTCTTCTGTTAGCATTGGCCAGGAATTACTTAATGTTGGCAAACCCGGTTTGATGTATGCAATATCATTTTGAAACACCCACTGCTTCCTCCCTCCCACCTTCTCTCTTTACTTTCTCTTCTTATTTAAATTTTGGTTACTCTACTTTTCGAGTAAAGCAGCTGCCTGCCTGAAGAAGAGATGCAACACTCAGATTTGTAGTTTAGAGTTAAACATAAGCCTGCCTAATCCTTTCATATCATTAGATTACTGTCCCCAAGAAATTTTCCCAGCTTTCATCAGGAGGATGGGCTTCCTGCCAAAAAAGCTCTCATCCCAGCTCAGGTCCACCTGGCCCTCCCCAATTGTCAACTCCTCCATCTTAGGCCATTAAAAGGGCTTTAGGGCAGAATATTTGCACAGCCATTTCTGAAAGTCAAACACAAAATTTTTGTTCCACAGAGTCACTGATTTCCATCCAGGATTCTGCTGTGAATTATTATCAGGAAAAAGAAAGAGAAGGAGAAGGAGAAAGAGAATGTAGTCAGTTTTCTCTTAGTATCATCTAATTATATAAAACTAAATTTATTTAAAGTTTAAATAACAGCCACGGTCAGATCAGAGGATGTAAATAAGATCATATACCTATTAGTACTAATACCTCACTACAGGTGGCTTTATTTGAAAAGTGGGTTAAAAACACCACCCTGAAATGCCTAAATGCCCCCATAAACTCTGTATCAATTAAAGTCTTAACAGATTTTTAAAAAATGTTCATGGTTATTTGCTGCCTGATTCTCTCCACAAGTCTATAGAAGGGGACCTTCTTGGATTTCAAAGAGACAGGGTTCTTTGTGACTGCAAAATAGAACAAGGGGTTTGATTCACACACACTCCTCTGTCAATCACATCTACTATTCCAAGCATGTGCAAACTCTCTCACGGAGCCTGTACAATAGTACCTTGCCATTCGATCACTGACTGTGATCCCTCCTCAGCTAAACTTTAACAACTGTAAGCAAGCAATCTGGGGTGGAGGTAGGGGGGTTGATAGAGCCCCTTTCAGACTTAGATATCTAGAGTCAAGAGATTTAAGGGCCTAAGGATGGCATTCACTAGGCATGCAAATATCCAGACACCCACCTTGAACTCTAAATCTGCTTAAGCTATTCTAAGAAGAATGAAAAATTCTTCTGTACATTTTCCTCTTTTTGCATAAAACTGTCAGGAAGCTGACTGAATGAAGCACTCAAGATGTTAAATGTGCACTCAGGAGTAATTGCTGGGTGGATTTCCATTACAGAATTTTATTTTACTTGAGCCTGGCATGTCAAAAGTGGCAAGAGATAAGGGTTTAATTTCAGAATATATAAGGAACTCCTACAACTCAACAACAAAAAGATAAACAATCCAATTTAAAAATAGGCAAAGGACTCAAACAGACATTTCTCCAAAGAAGATATACAAATGACCAATAAGCACCAGAAAAGATGCTAAACATCATCAGCCATTAGGTAAATGCAAATCAAAACCACAATGAGATATCGCTTCACACCCGCTAGGATGGCTATAATCAAAAAGTCAGAGAATAGCACGTATTAGTGAGAATGTAGAGAAATTAGATCCCTCATTCATTGCTGGCAGGAATATAAAATGGTGCAGTCACTGTGGAAAACAGTTTAACAGGTCCACAAAAAGTTAAACGTAGAATTACCATAGTCCTGGACAAGTCCACCTCTAGATGTACACCTAAAAGAATTGAAAGCAGGGCGGGCCATGGTGGCTCAGCAGGTAAGAACGCTTGCCTGCTGTGCCCGAGGACCCAGGTTCGATTCCTGGTGCCTGCCCATGTAAAAAGAAAAAAATTGAAAACAGAGTATCTCAAACAGATACATGTGTACCAATGTTCATAGCAGCATTTTTTCACAATAGCCAAAAGGTAGAAACAATCCAAGTGTCCATCAACAGATGAATGGATAAACAAAATTTGGTATATATATGCACATACAATGGAATATTATTCAGTCATGAACACAAATGAAGTTCTGATACATGCTACAAAATGGATGAATTTTGAAAACATTATTCTGATTGAATATTATTTTGTCTAGCTTACAGCCAGACACAAAATTACAAATATGTATGCTTCCACTTATATGAAATATCCAGAATAAGCAGATTTGTAGAGATAAAAAATAGATTAGAGACTATCAGAGGGTGGGGAGGAGGGAGGAATGGGGACTTATTGCTAAATGGGTACAGAGTATTTGTTGTGGGTGAAGAGAAAGTTTTGATAATGCATGGTGTTGATGGCACATTGTACATGAAATTAATGCAACTGTGAATTATACACTCAAAAACTGTTAAAATGGCACATTTTCTGTTATATATATATATACATATATATATGTTAGCACAATAAAAACAAATATTTAGTGGCAAGACAGAAGGCAGCACTTTTGGTAGTCTAGGGCTTCCTTCCATCACGGTCTTTGGCCTTTCCATTGCTTTCTAGAGTCATCAAAGCCAAAGAAGGTGGGGTGGGAATGGGGGTTGGTATATCCTTCAATGTGCCCTGCCACAAACAGAGACAATGTTAGGAATAAGTGCTCTGCCACTTTTACCTTTCACTCCTTTCTTCAATCCTCCAGAAGACAAAAGGCAGGAAAGCCTAGCACCTCTGATTTTTTTTTTCTAGCACCTCTGATTTTAATGAAGTAGTCCAAATAAGCATGAAACTTTGAAGAGAAGAATGAGAAAACGCCTTCCTATATGACTAGCTAACAATATCTATTATTTTAAATGTAAGTTCCATAGAAATAGGGCCATGTTTTTGAAGAGTACATAGAGGGTGGCATCTAACAAATGGTGTGTGCTGATAAGTAGCTCAGCTGGAGAGCTTCCATTCATAGAAGTCTGTTTGGCTTGACCTGCACTCACACTCCCAAGTTTCACTTTGCATTTCTGGGTTCATCAAACCCTCAGATGCCGTGTCAAAAGTCAAAGCGAAACCCCCTATGAAGAAAACCACACTGATTTTTACCTGCTTTAAACTCAAGGTTTTAAGAAACTCTAACTTCAAATCAGTCCAGTTCACTCTACACTCACTTCTGGACCTCCACTAAAATGTCATCACATTTGGCTTGCCTCAAAAATGTTCGCTGATGAAAGGGTTTACAGTTAAATCCAAAACTTTCATGTTGATTTGGAAATATTAAGGAACCCTGCCTGAATGCCTCAATTCAGTCAATGTTTTAATGCTCCAAAGAGAAATAAAACAAGCCACTTCAAAATTTTAACATGATTTGTGAAAACATGAGCCTTTCAAAACAAATGCCAGAAGTAACTATGCAAACTTATCCATTAATATGCGTACAAAGACATTACCAAACAAAAGAGAGAAAGGATAAAAACAGCCCTATGAAAGAGGATAAATGGGGAGGAAAGAGGAAGAAAGTCAGAGGGAAGAAAACATCCAGAGATAGGATATCTATCTGGAACAGGTGGAATTTTTACCTATTACGGGAATAAGTCTGATTTGAAATGCACTAATCAGATCTGGGGCCAAATTTGGCCAATTCAGTTTACCCGGGGCCTTCTTCATCACACCTGGACAGCATCCATCAGTGCTTTCCTGTCTGTTGCCTTGAGGGAATAGGACAGGGGCCAGTCCAGTTTCTGTAGGGGAGCTGAGAGTTAGAGAGAAGAAAAAGTATGCAAGCCAAGATCATGTTTCTGGGAATGTATAAGCAGCAGAAAAGGAGTGGCCTAAGTCAAGGACCAAGGTCATGGTTGCAGAGCCAGAGCCGGGTCAGGTGGGGAGGTTGGGGACAGAGATTGGGGGAGGGTTGTTGGAGAGGCAGGGACAATTTCTGGAGGATTGTTTAAACTGCCTGCTGTCTTCTGCAGGTAGGAGGTGAGCAAGGGGTCCAGTTGACTGAAAGGGCAGGGGACAAGAGGGATCTTGGTCACAATGGTGAGTGGCAAAGCTGCAGTGCCTGCTAGTGACAGATCTTCTGGTCCTTCTCTAAGAATGTAACAATCCAACCCTTCAACTCAAAACCTGGCACTTGGTAGGCATTCAATAAAAGTGCTCAACTCACTAAGTGGATGAAGGATCGTGGATAGCTACTGTTGATACTGTCAGTCTGGAAGGTCTTAGGATATTTTTGAGGTATCTGTCCCCAGAGTCAATTAAATATTATCAATCTCTGGTAAGCACTATGATGCTCAACTTGTCTTTCCTTGTAAAAAAAAAGTGGTTGTTTCTTTTCTGGAAACACACAAGGAAGTCTCCTATGACCAACCCATCTTCCCGCCTTTTTGCTTATATAACAAAGTCATCTCTGGTTGCCTCAAAAAATTTAGTATGTGTGTTTCCAAGCTGCAAAAAAACCGTTGAAAAATAAACCACAGAACAGCATTTTAATGAGAACATGATTACTTAACACCCCACAGTAGTTTCAGATGGCCTCGTGCCAATGTTCCAAACTGCTACCAGAAGCCGGAAGAAAAGAAAAGGAAAGAAAGAGGGGGGAAAAAAAGTGGTTAGCATCCCCCAGTGAAGATAGCTTTCTTGGATGGCTTCCAAAAACATCTCTCTAGAAAGACACAGGTTAGTGGTGCCTGCAGTTGAACAAAACTTTCTTCCTGTTTTGAAAAATGTGAGCGATAGAAGGGGGGGGGCCACCCTTGAATTGGTACATGATGTACTGAACTAGGTGTTTTTAGCACTGAAGTTCCACTGTGCGTGGCCATACCCAGCACTATCTCATCAGCATGCCCTCTGCGGACCCACTTGCTATCTGTGTCGCCTAGGTTTCCAGACCACAGGTGCCAATGCTTACGCAGTGAAAGCTCTGCTGGCCCCACGGAAGAAAGCCCAGGCAAGGACGGTTCCTCCCTGATTGGCAGCCTGCGCTGAGAGCTCCAGGAACTCGGCCCAGAGTACAGGACCAAGGAGCTAAGGCTCGCGTTGAGGTCATTCCTCTGGAACATCCTTTTCAGGGTCTGCGAATGGCCCAGCAGCTAAGCATTCGGGGTTGCAGTTTCATTTCCAGGTTGAGTTTCCTGGCAACCTCTGAACTACCTTCTCTGCAGTCGTCTTCTAGCTGGTTTAACAACAAGCAGGTGGCCTTGCAAGGCCCCAGGGAAAACGCCGATCCTAGAGCCAGAACACACTGGAGTGGAATCCCTTCATTCCACCAATGAGGAAACCGAGGCCCAGAGGAAATTAAGAGATTCACCCAAGATCACACAACCACTCAGCAGCAGAGACAAAAATGTAACTGCCATCCTGATTTCCAAGAGATTGCCCTAGCCATACTACCTCCAAATCCTTTCAGTAACCCAGTAACTTAAAGTTACAAAGTGCTGAAAGCAGAGTTTGACACATAGCAGGACTCCATAAAGGCTACTTTGCTTCCTTGCAAAGTACTCAGCGCCATGCTGAGAAGCACTGAGAAGGTTAAGTGAAAAAATACCATAGACTCTGCCTTGAATATGTTACAGTATCTTGGAGGTAACAACAAGTGCACATTAAGCAGAAAAGCAATAGAAGCTAATGCAAAACAGGGTGCAAGAAGATGCTTAGTAGCATATGTTCAGGGGAAAACGAAATGCTCTCCCTCCACGTGGTTAACTCCCACTTACTTGGTTTGCCTCCTTCGGGAAGCCTGCCCAGGTTTGGTTTAGATTGATAAAATCCATTCTGTGCCTGTGCACTTATCTGGATCCCCACGAGCTCCATGAGTACATGTTCCTGGACTGCCTTGTGCACTGCTGGGTCCCTACAAATAGTGCCTGGAACATAGGGGGTGCTTAGCAAATGAAGGCAGAAGGACGGACCTGAGTGTCCATCAGGAAGCTTTGAGTCAGGAAGTGGGATTGGAGATGGGGTCAAAGATGGGAAGAATTTCTATCAATGCAGAAGATGGCCCAGAAATAGGAAGATAACATCCCTCCTTTATGGAAAAATCTGGAATACCCATGATCTGTGCTGGTAAGAGATTGGTGAGGCAACCTTCCCTCCCCTGGATGTAAGAGGTATCTTTGATGAAGAGGAGGATGAAGGTAGTGTTAGATAAGTCAGGTGCCAGAAGCAGGGAGGTGGTGAATGCTAAGAAGAATGGCCAACCGGAAGGCAGATGTGTTGCCCGTTAAAAAGAAAAGAATTGGGAGAGAAAATCCAAGCCCCGAGAAAATTACATACTGCCACCACTCAGCTCATTTTTAAAACTGAATTTTGGGAAGCATGTCCTTACACTTGAAAAGAAAAACCTTCAAGCAGGCCTCCCTCTGGTAGATTTTTTTTTTTCCTTCCTAACTTTGAAGTGTTGATTCTCTTTCTGAACATCTGAAAAGACAGACTGAGTTTCACCTTGGGAAAATGCAAAATAGTCAGCTGCAGTGAAGAAAAAACAGATCACAACCTCAATCACAGATTTCTTTGAAACACTGTTCTGAAGGGAATTCCGAAAGGACTACTGACTCATTTCAGCCAACCAGTCAGGGTCAGCGAGCCAGGATGAGCGTTTAATGTGGCAACCCGGTGACCGGTGACCGAGGAAACCACTTCTCTTTGGGGAGCTGTTCGTTCTGACACTTCTGATCTGGGTGACTCTACCAAACAAACAAGTATCATCTTTCACTTGGGGGCACCTGTTAGGCATTTGCAAAAAAGAAAGGAGTTCTGAGAAGAACAACTATAATTATCAATAGCAATGAGGACTTGGTTTCTGACATCTTAGGGAGTCATTAAAATCAAAGAGAAAAATGGTTTCTCTGGGAAATAGAGGAACAGAGTCATCAAGAAGAGTGGGATTGGGTGCATGGGTAGTTCAGTGGCAGAATTCAGGCCTGCCATGTGGGAGAAAGGGACAGAGACAGAGACAATTCCCAGCTCATGCACTTAAAATATTTTTTTAAAAAAATGGTGCAGCAGTAACAGGATATTCACATGGAAGCAGAATGAAATGTGACTCCCACTGCCCAGGATACCAAAAAAAAAAAAGAAGAAGAAGAAGAAGAACAGTCAGATTGGGGATGTGAACATGGACCCCTATTCAAGGCAGTACCTTAACCTAGAGGAAGTACCTGGAAAATGAGAGCCTGGAAGAGAGAGGAAGTGTATTCCTAAGGACACCTTACTCCTGGACCTTTGGTGGACTTCACATCTAACCTAGAACAGACCCAGATAGAAAAGTGTGACTCAGCCCTAAATAATAAGATCCCTGGACAAACTCATGGTAGTTCTGCTGCTCCCCAGCAGGATGGTCTATGGAGGTTATAGGTTTTAGAGATTTCAGCAGGCCTGTGGGCTGAGATACCATGGTGCAGGGTAGCAGAGCACCTCCACATGGTAAGACACTACCAATCCTGGCATCACCATGAGAGCCCTCCTTCTCTCAGGCCCCTCAGGAAGTGGATCTGGATTTCTAGGTGGTACCTCCACCAACCCAAGGCTCAGAGATCTTTGGGATCAGTGTAACCAAAAGAAGAATCTCTCCTAATCAGATCCACCCTCCATAGGGACCAGGAGGAGACATGCTACCTTAGTTTACTGGGGCTGCCATAACAAATCCACAAACTGTGTGGATTAAGACATCAGAAATGCATTGTCTCAATTTTTTGGAGGCTAGAATTCTGGAATCAAGGTGTCAGCAGGGTCATGCTCACTGTGAAGTATACAGAGTTCTCGTGGTAGCTTGCCAGCAATCTGTGACTTAACTCAATCTTGCCTCTGTCACCTGGCCAACTTCTGTCTTCTGTTGTGTCCAAATCTCCTTTCCTTATAAGGAAAACAGTCTTACTGGATTAAGACTCACCCTAATTCACTTTGGCCTCATCTTAAATGATAATATCTTCAAAGATCCTATTTCCAAATAGGATCACACTCACAGGACATGGGTTAGGACATGAACATATCTTTTAGGCAGACACAATTCAATCCATGAGGAGTGGGCTGCTGCATTGTAGACAGCCCTTTGTCACTCCCACACTGAAGCAGCCATAAGAGATGGATTACCCTGACTTCCTGCTCACCGCCAGCCTCTGGGGGAACGCAGAGAGGCACCTACCTGCTGTGGGGTACAGGAGAGAGGAGGCAAACATCTGAGGTGAGGTGACTCCACATAAAGAACGAGGTAAGCTTCTGATGCCCCAGTCTCCCTCCCTCCCCCACGTCCTCTACACAGGCTTCGGTCAGCTTCCAGCCATAGCTGGCACAGAGAGGTTCACTACCAATGTGCACGTTCATGACTAGACTCATGACCACAGGTAGTCACCATTGTCCCCCCATTTTGCAGATGAAGGAACTGAGGCCCCCAAATATCAAGTAACTTGCCCACGTCTAACGAATGCAAGTCTGTAACTCCAGAGTCCATGCTCTAAATCTCTTAATAGTTTAAAATCTTGTTCCTCTGCCAAAGGTAGACTGGATAGACCAAGGGGTCAGGTGTCTCCAAAGCTTCTTTTTTTTTCTTTTTTAAATTAGAGAAGTTGTGTCTCTTCACCAGCACTTCCTCTCCCTTATTTCATCAGCACCAGTCTCCTACCACTGGGCAAGTGCCTATTTTATGTTTGCCGATCTCAATTGTGGGTTCGAGGTCATAACCGTTTGTCTCTCCTCAAGAGCTCATCACACCCATTGTTCCCTGGTTTCGTTTGTACACTGGAGCTCCAACTGTCACTCCCCAGCCGGCACACTGGTTTCACTTCCCTGCACCCTAATTCACTCGTTTTTGAAATAGGGATCTATCTACCAGGGTGGGTGTGAGAAATAAGAAAAGGGGAGTAAATATTAAGCCCGTGGGTCCTCACTGTGACGCTGTTCATGCTTTAATGAGCCCTTCACAAACAAAAAGCATTGTGACAAGATATTTTTGTCCCTTTGTAACAGTCTTCTGTCTCAACTCTGGCTGACATTAGAATCATCTAGAGCATTTTTTTAAAAATTCAAATGACCAAGGCCCCACCCCAGATCTACCCAATCCGGATCTGGATTTTACTTAGCAGTGAGCTCCCTGCCATTCAGAGGCCACAGTCAATGCTGTATGTTCATCCTTCCAGAAGGTTCCATAAGGGATTCCTGCCCAGGGCAGGAGGTGGGTTTAGAGTACCTGAAAGTTCCCTCCCAAATAATAGCCCTCTTATTTGGTAGTTGCCTGCTACAAGCTGAGCAGCAGTCAGTGTACAGAGAAATATTTCTTCTATCCTAGTCCACACTGATCACCATCTCCCAATATGTCTCTCTGGCAGCCTGAGTAGGGATAAGTTGTAGACACCAGATAAAGACTCTGCTCCCTGAAGGGCTGCCTTTCCTCTGCCTAAAACTATGGTTCCTGACCTTTTCAGATATAAAGATCACTTTTATCAACCACAAAGTTTCATGAACCACCAGATGAAAGCTACCCTCTGTTGACCAAGAACAACAACAAAAAAAAACCCAGAACAAACAAACGAACAAAACACCTATGAATTTAAGATACCTCTAAATAAAACTGATGTTTTATTAATCACAGGAGCATCAACAGACATTTGAAAAGTTGTGGCGGATTAATTATTCAACCCAAATAGTAAGATTTGGGACCCAGGAATATAGAGTTCCTTTACAATAACTCCCCTGGGGATCTGGTGCCTACAGATTGGGAACCAGCATGTACACCCTATCAGGAGCAAAACCTAGTAACCCACCCACCTGTACTCACTTGCCCCTGAACAGTAAATATCACACAAAAATCCAACTATGGGAGTAGCAGTGTTTGAGTTGAGCCACCAGGTAATATCTAAGGCATCAGAAATGCAATCTGAGGGCAAGAAGGAAAGAGAAAAAGGATTTGAAAACAACTCTACCTGTAGCATATTATATCTAGGAGCAGACGAGCTGCACTCTGAGTACCAAAGTTGGACACCCAAAGGTAGACCAGAACACTCAGTGGGATAAAGGTCTTGAAGTAGACAATCTTATTTTCCTTAACATGCCCATGGCATAGTTTACAAATAAACGCACGAGTATAAGCAAGTTATTTTCAATGTTCTGCTAAAAATTATGCTTGCATTTAAGGAAGCCTGAGATTATTTTAACTACAGGTATACTGGGTATGATATTCCAACAATATGTCTTACTGGGAGGTGAGTGGTGCAGCTTTGCATCCCTGTAAAGCTCAGCTTGGATTTCATGTCTCTATAATGCTTTCCCCAGGTGCACTGGTTTGAAATTAATACTACTTTCTCTGAACTGCTGGGCCCCAACCCTGGTGATTCTGATTTGGTAGGTCTTAGGAGGGTGGATGCCATCAACTCTTTGTTTTCTCTATAATTTATCTATAATCATGAAAGTTACCTATAATTGTATTTAAATTGTACAAACTGTATTTGTAATTGTATTTTTAATTTTATTACATTAGAAATGATGACTTGAACTGTTATTTAAATTTCTTAGGATATTCACTTCTTTCCTTCTGCTTATTCTCCTATAGCACTTAGTATCAGTGTTCAGTAACCACATATTGATCTGCTTTGATCTGGTATAGTGTCCTACCCAACAGAATCGACTCCAAATCATACCCAGGCAGAGGTCTAAGAAGTGTAAGAGGTGAATCTTGAAATCTAAATTTTTTAGGTGCCAAGTTTTGCCACCTCTGATGGTTATCTTTTAAAGATATGTAAGTATATGAAGTCTCCTTGATGACATCAACAGCAGGATGTCACTGGATGCCTTGTGCTGCACAAAAGCCCACAAGTCAAATGCAGGTGTTGAATAACATCCAAACTTTGAAAAATAAGAGGTTGAACCTTCAGATTTTCTCTGAAGAGCATCACCTCCCTCCCAAAAAGCCTCTCCTCCTGATCTGCATTATTCATACCCTAGATGAAATTCCAGTCACCTTGACCTCCTCCTTCTTCAATCCTACATCAATGAGGCACCAGATGCTAGCCTAGTTCCCCAAGTCTACTTCAATCCATTAGCCTCCTTTGAATTTCCTACTCTCAGGCTAGTCCAAACCTTTACAATCTCTCATCTGAGCTTTCCAAATAAATTTCTATTTAGTCTCTCTACCTCAGCTTTCTCCTTCCAATCTACACTCCACTTACAGATTAATTATTCTAAAGCATAGCTCTGACTATATTATTCTCAAGCTCAAAATCTTCAGTTTTCCAGATGCTTTAGAGAATAAAGTCCAGACCTCT
>PVIY010045094.1:0-19316 GCA_004026745.1 Myrmecophaga tridactyla | reverse complement strand
GTGTTAGTTAGATTCAGTTGTCAACTTGGCCAGGTGAGCATACCTAGTCTTGTTGCTGCGGACATAAGCCAATGGTACGTGAACCTCATCTGTTGCTAATTACATCTGCAGTCGGCTAGGAGGCGTGTCTGCTGCAATGAGTGACGTTTGACTTAATTGGCTGGTGCTTAAATGAGAGAACGCAACGTAGCACAGCCTAGCAGCTCAGCATTCCTCATCTCAGCACTTGCAGCTCAGCCCAGGCCTTTGGAGATGCAGAAAGAAGTCACCCTGGGGAAAGTTGTTGGAACCCAGGGGCGTGGAGAGAAGACCAGCAGAGACCATCCTGTGCCTTCCACGTAAGAAAGAACCTCAGTGGAAAGTTAGCTGCCTTTCCTCTGAAGAAGTAACAAAATAAATCCCCTGTTATTAAAAGCCAATCCATCTCTGGTGTGTTGCATTCCGGCAGCTAGCAAACTAGAACACCATGTGATGGAAAAGCCAAGGAATCCCCGAGATTGCAGGCCAGCCAGCCAGTACCGACCCCAGGAAGAAGCAAGGCATCTAGCTCCTGAAACCATGAGCCAATGAATTCCTTTTGTGAAGATGACTGGTGGTTATGATATTTGTTTTAGAAACCAAGAAACTAAAGTGATATGCAAGAGTGCAATTGTTGGGTCAGTTGTAGGGTATGTCTGGTTTTAGTTTTGAAAGTAATCACCCCACTCTTTTCCAGAATGGTCGCACCATTTTACATTTCCACCGGCAACATATGAGCACTCCAGTTTCTCTACATCCTCGTTAGCATTTGATGCTATCACTGTTTTATTTTTCTCATTCCCATAGGCATAGTGTTAATTTGCATTCCCTAATGGTTAATGATGTTGAACATATTTTTCACGTGCATATTAGCCAACTGTATATCTGCTAAGGTGAAATGTCTGTGCTTGTTTTTTTGCCCAGGGATGAGGTGAGCTGTGGCGGCTCTATTGGGCACAGAGCTCTTGGGGCCAAAGCCAACATGAAAGGAGCAAGGCCCTTTGGTGACCCAAGCCCTGTTTCCCCCCACACTCACAACACTGCCTGACACTAAACCTGTTTTATCTTTGCCCACCTGAGAGTGCAAAACAGCATGTTATTTATCTCCTCGTAAGTACATTGATTGCTTAAATTTCTTTCTGTAAAAATGACTGTACATATCTTTTGCTTGCTTTCCTACTGGATTACTGGTATTTTTCCCATTGCTTGGGATTTTTTTTTGGCATGGGCAGGCTCTGGGATTCGAACCCAGGCCTCCAGCACGGCAGGCAAAAACTCTGCCACTGAGCCACCATTACCCACCCAGGATGAGTTTTATATACAGAAGGGATTTGGCTTCACTTGTCATGTTTTCCCCCCAGTTTGTGGTTTTCTTTGACTTTGTGGCATGTTTTTTTCCCTTGTAGACGTTTTAAATTGTTAGGTGGTGATCTTTATCACTGTTTCCCTTTCTGTGCTGGTTTGAAGCTGTTAGGTACCCCAGAAAAGGCCATGTTCTTTTAATCCACTGCTGTGGGTGCAGACCTGTCGTGGGTGGGAGCTTTTGGTTAGGTTGTTTCAATTGAGATGTGACCCTCCTCATTCAAGGTGGGTCTTAATCCTTTTACTGGGGTCCTTTATGAGAGGATAAAAGAAAAAGCCCAGAGACAGTATGAAGAGAAAAAGCCCCAGAGAAGCCAAGAGAGGACCTGGAGGGCAGAGAGAGGAAGCCACTGGAACCAGAAGCTGAAAGTAGCAAAATCCAAGAGCAAAGGACCTGCAGACCTGGCCATGTACCTTCCCATGTGACGGAGGTGCCCCAGATGCTGGCAGCCTGTCTTCAGAGTCCAGATGTCATCCTGTTGGTGCCTTCATTTGGACATTTTCATGGCCTAAGAGCTGTAAATTGTTAAGTTAATAAATCCCCAATGTAAAAGCCAACCCATTTCTGGTATATTGCATTCTGGCAGCTTTAGCAAACCGAAACACTTTTCTGACTTCTGTTTCTGTTTCTGGCTTGTTTTGTTCGTTTGTTTTTTCTGTCGTGCTTAGAAAGGCTTTTTTTTTTTCACACCAGTGATTTATAAAAAATATTCATTGTGTTTTCTTCTGGAATGTTTATGGTTCCGGTTTTTATGTTGAAGTCGTGAACCCTCTGGGACATAGGTCAACAGAAGGAATGTAAAAAGGGTTCAGATTGCTCTTTTCCAAAGTCTGGCTGGTTACCCTCATACCGTTTATTCAATAACCAGCTTCAAACAACTGGTTTGAAATACCACCTTGATCACACGATACATTCTCTTATATGTTGGGATTTTTCCACAGTCCATTGGTTCTGTCCGTTGATCTGTCTATTCCTGCACCAACGAGCTTATGTTATGGGTGAATGAATGGAGACTCAGAGCCGCTGGGAGAAGTCTAGATGAAATGGGGAGTCGGCGTGAAATCAGACCTGAGGAACAAACCCACGGGCAGCTCCTGTGATGCTGGGCAATGCAGAACCATGGCAGGTCCCAGTGCTTGAGCAGTCAGAAAGGAGAGTTTTGCAGGCCCTTCAAATCGGCACCAAAAACCCCAGTGGATCTGAGGGGTTAACAGAGAGGGAAGGGTAGAACGGCGAAGTCCCCAGGGACCTCACTGATGCCGAGACCTTGTTTCCTGGGGCCAGGACTGAGCAGGAAAGGCCAGGCGAGGGGAGGGGGCTCACCCATAGGGTCCGAGCCGGGTGTCCCAGCTCCGATCCTGCAGCCTATTAAAAATCTCGGCCAGCATGTCCTGAGTCATTTCCCGGGTTCCAGGCGTAGGAGGCGCGGCCTTTCACATCCTCCAGCCAGAAATAAGGGGCCCGCATTAGCCCTCCAGCTCAAGAGTCTGCTGGCTGACTTTTTTTCCTTTTCCTTTAATAACTTTTTTGTAACTTCTAATTTTCATATCCTTTTAAACTAAAGAAAAGTTGCAAGAATAGTACAAGGAGTACCCATGTACCCTTTCCCCAGATTTTCCAGTTGTTTATATTCTCTCTTTCCTGTCTCTGACTTGACTCAGTGTGTGTGTGTGCATGCGCGCGTGTGTTTTCCTGGAGCACTTGGAGTGGAAAGCATCACACCCTTTACCCCTAAGTACAGACTTCTCTTACATAATCACAGTATAATGTGACTCACAGTGCAAATCAGGAAATTGAACAGCGACACGTTATCTCATCCTGTCTCATTAATATCACTTGTATTGCCTTTTTGTCACATTAGGGAAAAGAAAGAAAATTTTCACTGCCCACAATCCTTCCACCCCTTCCCACCCAGTTGTTTGAAGCTGATTACTGAATAAACGGAGGTTTCCCAGCCTCCACGTCAGCTTTATGTTCTTTCTTTGTTCACCTGCAGGCAGAAGGAAAGGGGGCAGTTCTCAAGCCAGGTGTGGTGACCCGGCTTTCCTGCTAGCAGCCGTGAGGCGTCTCCCAGGTGCATGTGACAAATATTGAATGAAGCCACACAGCTGGTGAGTCATTTCTTTTAACCATCTAGAGCGAATTAAAGGTGTACGCATAGAATCAATCTAGTTGACCTGCATTCTGCTAGCCTGCTCTTATTTTAAATGATGTAGTACCCTTTCCTACTCATTACATCCCTACTGGAAGAGAGTCAACTAATTCGGATAAAGCCACCCCCCTTTGTGGGTTCCCACCTCACCTTCCCTCTGCAGAGACTCACATGATCTGTTGAATCCCTTTTCTATGCACCCACACACGTGTGTACATGGCAGGAGCTTGGCTGTTTGGGGAGCGGCCTCTGTATGACATAAACGGGAGGGTACTATACCATAATGTGGAACATTTGCTTTCAGTTACATAATAATACTTGGGGAGTTTCCCGGTGGTAAACAGAGAGCTCTTTCTAATGATGACACGGTCTCTGTTGCATGGACGTTCAGTTCCCCACCGATGGCCACCTAGGTCATTTCTTATTTTTTGTTATTATCAGTAATGCCACAGAGGAAACTCTCAAACTGCCAGCTACTTAGATTGAGAGAAAAGGGCAGTGGGTTGTGGATTCACACAGCGGGTTCTTTGAGAATCATGCACATCCCTGGGGAAGCCAGTGGAAGCAAATTCTACCTGTGAATGTCACTGTCCCCCCAGGGCATGGCTAAGACGCAGGACCTTCGGGGACAGACCCAAACATCTAGCGGACAGAGGACTGGAGCACAGGACAGAGCAAGACCCCACTGGAAATCCTTATGCAAACATTTTCTGTAAAATGCGTATTTTAGGCTTTGCAGTCCACAGAGTGTCTCTTGTGACTCCACAGCTCTGCCATTGTCAGCTGAAAGCAGCCACTGACAGCGTGTAATGTGCAAGCTTTATTTATGGGCACTGAAATGCGAATCTCCTGCAATTTTTATGTGTCATGAAATACTATTCTTTTCTGAGTTTTTTTTTTTGCAACCATTTAAAACATAAAAACCGTTCCTAGCTCTGGCTCATTCAGAGTGGGACAGCGGCCTGAAGTCTGTATGTCACTGCAAACTCTTGTTTTCGTCATATGGTCTTGGCTGGCAGCGGGGCCAGATTCGGCCGGAGGCCACCCCAGAGCCCGCGTGACCCAGGACAGGACAGGGAGAACGTGGGAACACTATCGGTGTTGAAAGCAGCCCGAGGAATGGTCTCCTGCAGGGACGGGCAGGCCCACAGAGGCTCTATTGGGCGCTGGGGGACGCGGTCCCGCTTCTTTGGAGAAGCTTCGCAGGTGCTGGTGTGGCGCATGTGCCGTCAGATCTCAGGGAAGATTGTTTTCAAAATGATCTGGAGCGGGAAGAAAGGAAACAGAAGCCCCAGAGCTGGGGAGGCCCTTATGCAGATCACTCAGGGGAAGCTATTGTCAAGAATCTGATTAAAGATATAGGCTGGGTTTTCTCTTTTTTTCAAGAGATGTCACTTATGGGGATTTACTTTTCCCCGGTTAAAAAAAGTAATGCAAGGTTCTGGTAACAGGTGGTGTGAGAGTAGCAGGACACTGAATGTGATTAATGCCACTGGATGGCATGCTTGGGACTAGCTGGGATGGGAACAGTGCTGTGGCATATGTGCTCCCACAGTTAAAAAAGAAGGAGAAATGATGAGTGCAATACATGCTACTAGACTGGAGCTAAGAATGGAGGAGAAAAGACGCAAAAGGACATTACTGGGACCTATGAAAAAGTGGAATATAGTCTGTAGGCGTTATCTCACTGTTAGAGTTCTTGAACCTGATAACTGCACTTACCTAAGTGAGTATCTTTTTTCTTAGGAAAAGGAAGTGGAAATATTTTGTGTTCAAGGAGCAGGATGCATGCAACCTACTCTCATATGTTTAGAATATAGACAGATGGATTGAAAGCTAGAGAGACAGAATAAGGAAAATGCAGTGGCAAAATGTTAAAATTGGAGCATCTGGTACCTGGGGTGGGGGGTGGGGGGGAGAATAGGCTGAAATTCTCTGTATGGGTTGTATATTATTTTTGCAACTATCCTGCAAGTTTCAAATGATTTTGAAATAAAAAGTTTAAAGGACGTAGCCCCACCTGGGTGAGTGCAAAATCCATCTGGGTTAGATGCTCAACGATTTCAAAGTGGTCCACATCGCGGATTTCTTCAAACGAGGCATCCCACCCTCGGAGGCAGAGGGTCTGGGTGGGAGAAAGGAGCAAAGAGCAGGAGAGGGGGCGGCTGGCACCGCACCTGGCACCCATCAGCTGCTCATTATTTATTGGAGAAATGACCGAGGATCTTGGGGTCCGTGTGGGTAAAATCCAGAGGAAGGCGCTAGGGAGAGAACGAGCCGATCCCATGACCCCTGACCTCCGCCCAAAGCGGGAGGCTCGGAGTACCTGAAAAAACTCCCTGGACTGTCGGTGGAATTCGGGGGAGTCGTGCTGGCCCACAATCACCAGTGTGCGGCAGGCGGGGGTGGCGGACTGCTTCTGGGTGGTCTCCAGCTGCAGCTGTGGGCTGTTCCTCCGCGCGTCCTCCCTGGTGAAGGGGGTGGGCGTGGGTGAGCACACAGGGAAGCTTCTGGGCAGCACTCCTGGCCTTGCTCGTGGCTCCCGCAGGCCTGGGCATGGGGAGCAAGGGACTCACAGGGTCAGGAGCAGAGGGGCGTTCTGGGAGGTGTAGAGAATGGGCTCCAGGTCGTAGATCCCGCTCACTAGAAAGAAGCCTGTGAAGGTGGATTAAAGTAACAGGGCCAGGCCCATGGCCGGGCTAACACTCCCCCCCAGGCCAGGCCCTAACCTGGGTGCCAGGCCATTGTGCCACCAGGTGGAGCAAGACAAGACCTGGGGAAGGGGCCAAAGAGGAGGCAAAGGGCCTCTCACAGCCCTTAGAGATTTCCAGCAGCTGGGCCCAAACCCTCAGGCGCACCAGGGGAGGGAGAAGGCTGCCTGGGACCTGGGCTACTGTCCCCACAGAACCTTTGAGGTTGGGCATGACTCCATGCTTGGTCCAGTCAGCCAGGAGCATCATGGTGGCCAGGTGGGCTCCAGCTGAGTGTCCGCACAGGTAAATCCCCCTGGGATGGGTCGGAGCAGAGAGAAGGGGATGGGGACCTCACAGCACTTGGCCTCAAAGCCAAATTTGCATCCGGTTGCCCCAAAGCCTCAGGCTGGTATCGAGGACGCTAGATTTGCCTTGCGGGCCACAGGCCAAGTGGCCGACTCCACCATCCTCCCACCCAGCACGGGTCCAACAAGGAGGAAGGGCTGCGGCGATACCCACTCGTTGCGCGGGTACTGCATCTGCACGAACACGACGCTCCGTGTCACCTGCTCCACCATCAGGTCCAGGGTGCCTGGCCAGGGAGCACGGGCTGCGTTGGGATCTGTGTGGGCCCCTCACCTTGAAGCCCGCGGGACTTCAAACCTGCAGTGGCCACCCCTACCTTTGGGAGCGACGTCATAAGCCACCACGACCACGACCACTCCCCGGGCGGTCAGCGGGTTGACCATGAAGGCCGACGTGTTTTTACTGGGGAAGGAGACAGAGATGTGCCAGCTGGAGGCAACTCGGCCCCTGGACGGCTGCCACCGTGTCCTGTCCACCCAGAGGGTCGGCCCTCTCCGGTCCTGTTGGGGATGGGGACCAGGGCAGGCCCTGGAGTCCATTTGTCTGGTTTGAACCCTTGCCACACCCCACACCAGCTAGGGGAGCTTAGAGATATTATTTAACCTCGAAGCCCCATCTGTAAAATGGGGATAACTACTTCCTCTCTGATGGTGCTATTTCTGAGGAGTGAAGGGGACCAGATACAGAGTGTTTTGAGTGGCAGAGGGTAAGGACACAACAAGCATAGCTCGAGAGGGTTCTTTTCAAAGGGCAGCAGCTCCTGCAGGAGGTGCAAAGGGACAGCAGGGTCCCCAAGAGCCCAACAGTCCTCTGCTTAGCTTAGGGAGACCAACAGCCCCAGATGCCCAGAACCATCCCGAAAGTCCCACGTGCTGGGAAAACCCTCAGTCCTGGAAAACAGGGAAGGCTGGTCACCTTGGCCTTACCCTCATTGAGGGGGTAGGCTGGACACGCTTCTCACTGGGCGCAGGGGTTGAATTGTCCCCAAAAAAGATACGTCCAACTTCTGACCTCGGGACCTGTGAACTCGACCTTATTTGGAAATAAGGCCCCAGAATGCTGGGGCCACCAGAAGAAGCTGGAATTGGCAAAGAAGGGCCCTCCCTAGAGCCTCAGGAGACTCAATTGAGGCTGATGCCTCGATTTCAGATTTCTGGCCCCCAGGAAAGGAGAGAGAGAATACATTTTTGCTGTTTTGAGCCTCCCAGCCTGTATGCTTTGCTGCAGCTGCCACAGGAAACTGACACACCAGGGAAAGAGGAATCTCCTTTTTTCTCCACTCATCCACATTCCCTCCACCCCTGGTCCCGGCTCACCTTCCACTCTGCCAGTATCCTCCATGGAAAAACATGCAGAAAGGCTGAGCTGGAAAAGAAAGCAGGACACACAGAAATACAACAGGGTGCTGGGCGGAGCTCCACGGGGACGCGCGGGTCCCCCCACTTACCTCCAGGGGCTCCGTCGGGAAAGTAGATGTCCAGGCTCTCCCCGGGGCCCTGTCCATAGGGGACGTGGAGCAGAGTCCTTCTGGCGGCCCGCGCGCTCCTGGTGGCTGCCTCGGGACACACACAGGTCGCCGTCAGCACACCCTATAGGGCAGCGACTTCTATTTCGTCTCAGGATGGAAATGTTTCTGGTGGAAACCCCTTGGCCTCTCAAGAGAGGCGCGTCACTGAGCCCCAGCGAGAGCCTGTGCCCGGTGTGAAGGGCGCGTGCGTGGCTACAATGAAACCAAACTGGCTTGCCCCAGGGGGTCCCAATCCCAGGCTGGCATCTGTCTGCAAGCCTGCCTGTTGCTCCAACAGGCACCTTTATCTTTCTTTCTTTCTTTTCTTTTCTTTTTTTAAACTTTTTTTTTTATTGTATAATATAATATATACACAAAGCAAAGAAAAAAAAACAATAGTTTTAAAGCACTCTTCCACAAATAGTTACAGGACAGATGCCAGAGTTTGTCATGGGTTACCAAACCATCCTCTCAGATTTTTCCTTCTAGCTGCTCCAGAATATAGGAGGCTAGAAGGCTTAAATGTTTTTTTATCATCACGATTGACTTTTTTTTTCTTTATTTTTTTGTGGGAAAGAACATATACAAAAAAGCAATAAATTTCAAAGCACAGCACAACGAGTTGTAGAACAGATTTCAGAGCTTGGTATGGGTTACAATTTTACAATTTTAACTTTTTACTTCTAGCTGCTCTAAGATATTGGAGACGAAAAGAAATATCAGTTTAATGATTCAGCAGTCATACTCATTTGTTAAACCTACCTTCTCTGTATAACTCCACCAGCACCTTTGATCTTTCTAGCCCACTCTTTAGAGGCATATGGGCTATGGCTGTTCTAGCTTTTTCACGTTGGAAGGGGCTGTTGATAATATGGGGCAGGGAGATGGAACTAGCTGATGTACTGGAGAGGCTGGTCCCTCTAAGTTTCAGGACTCATCTGGTCCAAGGATCCATCTGGAGGTTGTAGGTTTCTGGAAGTTACCCTAGTGCATGGAACCTTTGTAGAATCTTATATATTGCCCTAGGTGTTTTTTATGATTGGCTGGAATGGTTTTGGTTGGGGTTTGGCAATTATGATAGGTAGTAATATCTAACTGAAGCTTGCCTAAGAGTGACCTTCAGAGTAATCTCTCGACTCTATTTGAACTCTCTCAGCCACTGATATCTTATTTGATACAATTCTTTCCCCCCTTTTTGGTCAGGATGGCATTGTTGATCCCACAGTGCCAGGGCCAAACTCAGCCCTGGGAGTCCTTTCCATACGCCGCCAGGGAGCCTTTCATCCCTGGATGTCATGTCCCACATAGGGGCAATGATTTCACTTGCAGAGAGTGAGCAGGTGCCTTTTTCTTTGTGCTGCTCAGCTCATTTTTTTTTTAACTTTTATTTTGAAATAACCCTGTCAGCTACTGATTCTCAAAGACAGAGACTGGCCCTTCCTGTTCAAAATGCCCCAGGTGAAACATCAGAGGAGGAATCCTCGAGGCCCCCTGTCCGACAGGAGCCTGGTCAAACACAGGCCTCCACAGAGGTGGGAAATCCCAACTCTTAGAAGTTTTCAGCGTGGATCCAGCTCATGAACCAACCCATTATGCCCAGCACCCCAGTGGTGGCTGTCCCCAGCAATGCCAACATCCAGAGCATCATCACAGAACTGACTGGCCAAAGGGAAAGAGAGTGGCAGCAGCAGGCCCAGCAAATTCATCCTCATCAGCTGTGGGCGAACTCCTACTCACCCGCCAGGTGTGAGTAGCCTCCCAGCCCCCCAGCCTCCCAGCCCCCCACCCAAACCAGCAACGATGCCAAGAGGAAAGAAGTGATACTTGAGACCCCAGGACCAAAGCTGACAGTGAGGGACATGAATCACTGGTACTGTGAATTACTGGGCACCGTGAATAGCAGCTCCCCAGCACCCCCCCACCCCCATCTTGCTGAGCCACCACAGGTGGGGAGAAGCCAGGCTGAGGGGAAAAGGTGGCCCAAGAGCACCATCTGTTGAGAAGCCTCGATGAGAACTGCAGCCCCTCCAAGAGATCTGAGCCTTGGCTTGGCAAGTATTACCTGCAAACCAAGTGCAAAAGGGGCCTTCAACATATACCCAAGCAAATCAAGAAAATCAACTTACAAAATAACCTCAGTAAGATAAATATATGCCCTGAACACAACAGAAAATCACTAAGCACATGAAGATTGAGGCAAATACAGCCCAGCCAAATGATCAAATTAAAACACCGGAGGAGACCAGAAATTGGAACAATTAATCAAGGATGCTTATACTGACATAAAGGAGATCAAAGTATGAGTGCTGAATCATTATACTGATATATCTCTTTTAGCCTCCATTACCTTAGAGCAGCTAGAAATAAAAACCTAAAATTGCGGAACTGTAACCCATACCAAACTCCGAATCTGTTCTACAACTAATTGCTATGATGTACTTTGAAATTCATTGCTTTTATGTATATATGTTATTAAAAGAGAAGGAGTATAACAGAGAAAATAGGATTTTTTTTTTTAAAAAAAGGAGATCAAGAAGACACTGGAGGAGCATAAAGAAGAATTTGAAAGAATAAATAGTAGAATAGCGGATCTCACAGAGATGAAAGATACTGCAGACCAACTTAAAAATATAATAGAGGCAAACAAAAGCAGACTTGAAGAGGTAGAATAATAAGCAAGCTAGAATAAAGGATGGTTGAACTTGAACACACGAAAGAACAAATGGCAAGAAAGATGGAAAAATTGGAATGGGATTTCAGAGAAATGATGGACAACATGAAAGCACAAAGATGGAAATCATCAGTGTCCCAGACAGAGTAGAATAGAGGTTAGGAAGGGTAGTAGAAGAGATGCTGGGGGAAAACGTCCCAACTCTTATAAAAGACATAAATATGCAAATCAAAATATAATCAACAACCCCCCAAAAGAATAAATCCAAATAGACCTACTCCAAGACACATAATCTAATTGTCGAATGTTGAAGAGAAGCGGAAAGTTCTGAAAGCAGCAAGAGAAAAGTAATTCACCACATCCAAGGGAAACCACGTAAGACTGGGCTTGGACCACTCAGCAGGCACCATGGAGGTGAGAAGGCAGTGCTGTGATATATTTAAGATCCTGAACGAGACAGACTTCAAGCCAAGAATCCCTTTATCCAGTCAAGTTGTCTTTCAAAATTGAGGGAGAGAGTAAAACTTTTCAGACAAACAAAGGCTGAGAGAATTTGCCAAGAGAAATTCCAAATTCTAAAGGGAGTTCCATTGGCTGAAAAATACAAAAAAAAAAAAAAAAATCAGGAGAGAGAGGTCTGGAGAGGGCACAGGATTGAAGAGTACCAGAAAGGGTAACTTAAAATATAAAAAGAGAGAGAGAGGGAAAATAATATATAGATCTGACAAATAAAAACTAAAAGGATAAGATGGTACATGTAAGAACTGCCTTTACTGAATATTAATGGACTAAATTCACCAATTAAAAGATACCCATTGGCAGAATGAATTAAAAAAATATGATCCATCTATGTGCTGCTTACAAATGACTCATCTTAGACCCAAGGATATAAATAGATTGAAAGTGAAAGGATGGAGAAAGATCTTCTATTCAAGCTGTAACCAAAAGAAAACAGGAGTAGCTATACTAATATCAGATAAAATAGACTTTAAATAAAAGATGTCATGAGAGACAAAGAAGGACACCACAGAGTAATAAAAGGGAAAATTCACCAAAAAGAAATAATAATCATAAATGTTTATGCCTCCAATCAAGGAGCTCCGAAGTACATAAGGCAAAATATTCACAAAACTGAAGGGAGTTATAGATGTTTCAACAATAATAGTGGGAGACTTCAATATACCACTTTCCACTATAGACAAAACAACCAAACAGAGGATCAACAAGGAAACAGAGAACCTAAACAATGTGACAAATGAATTAAACCTAATAGACATATATAGATCATTGCATCCCCAAAAAGCAGGATATACATTCTTCTCTAGTCTTATGGAATGTTCTCCAGGATAGACCATATCCTGGGACACAAAACAGGTCTTTATATGTGCATAATCTGGTATTTCCCTGGAATTCTGGGTACCTGTGTGACACCTAAGACAAAGATTTGGAATCCTGCAGCTCCGAAAATCAGCAATGCTACATACAACTGTTAAAGAAACCAAAAAAAAGAGAACTGGCTTCAAATAGAGATAAGAATGTAGATGATCTGACTGGGACTAAGGTAAATCAGAATACAGGGTAAAGGATGATACTGTATACATTTTGGAACTTCATTACTATATGAGACCAAAGGAAGAGAGGTTTATTTTGTCCTAAACCTAAATTTTCTGTAGTATACAATCTAACTCAATCTGCTTGGATGCTCATTTTAGCAACCCCAAAACAAGGAGGCCGGAATGGGAATGAGGGCATGTCATCCTGCATAGCTTAATATAATACCTCAATGCATCCCAGAGTCTGTTGGGCAGATAATTAAAAAGTATAGGCAGAGTGCCTAGAGGGACTGGAGAAAAAAATTAAAGAACTATTAAATTTTCCCATCTGGGAAACCCCTGATTCTGTCGCAAACATTAGGAACTCACAAGCTAATAGGCCAAGCCCTTGATCTTGAGGCTTGCTCAATGAAATTTATTTCTATAGTGGAGAAGCTAAGCCTATCTATAATTATGCCAAAGAGTTGCTTCTGGAAAACCTCTTTTGTTTCTCAGATATGGCCCCTCCTCTCTAAGCCCAACTCAGCAAGGAAAATCATAGCCCTCCCCCCTACGTGGGACATGACATCCAGGGGTGAAAGTCTCCCTGGCAACATAGGACAAGACCCCAGGGATGAGCCTGGCCCTGGCCCTGCCATCACAGTATCGACAATGCCTTCCTAATCTAAAAGGGGAAAGTAAACGTAACAAAATGAGGTATCAGTGCCTAAGAGAGTTCAAATAGAGTCGAGAAGTTCTTCTGGAGGCTGCACTTACGCTAGCTTCAGTTAGATATTGCTAATTGCCATGGTTTGCCAACCCCCAACCAATACCATTCCTGTTAACCCTAAAGAACACCCAGGGCTCTATCTGGGATTCCACAAAAGTTTCAGGGACTAAGTTTACTCTCCAGAACCCTAGAACCTCCAGATGAGTTCCTAGGCCAGGTAAGCCCTGAAACCCAGTGGGGCCAGCCTCTCCAAGAACATCAACTAGTTCCATCCCCCTATGACACTCCTTTCCAACATGGAAAAATTAGGATGTACATAGCCCAAATACTCCTAAAGACTGGGAGATCAAAGTAGAAGGAGGAGTTATAACAGAGAAGATAGGATTTAACAAATGAGTATGATTGCTGAATGATTATACTGATATTTCTCTTAGTCTCAGTATCTTGGAGCAGCTAGGAGGTAAAAACAGAACTGTAACTTATACCAAAAGTGGAAATCTGTTCTATGACTACTTGTTAAAATATACTTTGATGCATTGCCCTTTGCACTTCTGCCCCTTTGTGGAGTGAAACCCCTCTGGACTGTCGCCACCAGCGACCTTTCTGTTCATAAATCCTAATAAATCTATGTCGGCTTCAAAAAAAAAAAAAAAAAAAGTACTTTGAAATTTAGTGCTTTTTTGAATATGTTACATTTCACAATACAAAATGTTTTAGAAAAGCAAATGCGGCATTAAAATATACACACTTATTTCAAACGCGGGCTATAGTTAAGAGTAATATTTTAATATTCTTTCATCAATAGTAACAAATATACTGCACCAATACTATGGGGAGGAGGGCAGGGATAAGGAGTATGGGAGGATTTTGGTTTCCTTTTTTATTTTTATTTCTTTTCTGGATCAATGACAATGTACTAAAATTGACCATGGGGATTTATGACAACTATGTGCTAATACTGTGAGCCAGTAATTATGTACTTCAGATAGTTTGTGTGGTGTATGAATATAGTATCTCAATAAAATTGCATTAAAGAAAAAAGTAGGAGGAGACACAGACAGACAGACATGGGGCAGATGGCCCTGTGAGGACAGAGGCAGAGATGGGAGGGATGCGGCTACAAGCCAAGGAATGCCAGGATGGCTGGTACCAGCAGCAGCTGGGAGGAGGTGAGGAAGGGTCCCACGGGCAGGAGACAAGGGAGCATGCCCCGCCCACACCTGATTTCAGATGTCTGATCTCCAAACTGTGGGAGAACATAATGCTGCTGATTGAAGCCACACAGCTCATGGTGTTTGCTCTGGTGGCTACAGGAAACAAATATGAGAACTTGGAAAGCACTAATCAAAAAGGAAACACTGAAGATTATTTGACGATGTTAAGAGCATAAACAAGTCACACAATCCCATGTACAGAAGGGTCAGGCCAAACTGGGCAGTGGGGAGAAGTGACAGAAACCAGGGGCAGGAGCTGGCGAGTTAAGGCTCAGTGGGTGCAGAGTTTCTGTGTTGGGGTGATGGAAAAGTTTTGGTACTTGCACACTTGAAAGTGGTGAAAATGGGAAATATTACGTTGTTTATATGTAACCACAAAACTTTAAAAATGGGCAAAGGACGGGAAGAGACACTTTTCCAAAGAGACACTTTTCCATATACAAATGGCCAATAAGCACATGAAAAGATGCTCAATATCATAGCCATTAGCCAAATGCAAATCAAAACAATGAGATAGCATTTTACATCCAGTAGGATGGCTATTATTTTAAAAATGAAACAGAAAAGAACAAGTATAAGTGAGGACATGGAGAAATAGGAGCACTTATACACTGTTGGTGGGAATATAAGATGGTTCAGCCACCGTGGAACCAGTTTGGCGGGTCCCCAGAAAATTAAACATAGGTTACTTTGTGACTCAGCAATTCCGCTCTTAGGTATATGCCCCAAAGAACTGAAAGCAGGGATTCGAACAGGTATTTGTATCAATGCTCACTGCAGCATTGTTCACAACAGCCAAAAGATGGAGGCCACCTCAGGGCCCATCAACAGGTGTATGGACAAACAAATGGTGGACTCTCTGGACAATGGAACATTATTCAGCAATTAAAAACAATTAAGCATCAGTACATTCGACAACGTGGATGAACCTTGAAAACGTGCTGAGGGAAATAAGACAGATACAAAAGGACACATACTGTATGACTCTACCTATATGAAATACCTTAAAATAAGCAAGTTCATTGAGACAGAAAGTAGGTTACAGGTGACCAGGAGCCAGGAGGGAGGGGAGGATGAGGGGTTATTGCGTCACAACTATAGTTTCTGCTGGAAACGATATGGCGAGTGTACTGGATATCACTGAGCCATACATACATAAGCGGTAAAATGGGAACATTTGCATTGTATATATATAAATATTATAATAAAAGTTTAAGAAAAATAAAAAAGAAGTGAGGGGACAAAGTGGGGAGAGGGCTTCTTTGGAGAGAGCTGTCCGGCTATGTTCTGTGGGGCCCCCTCCCGCTTCCATGCTTGCAGTGGTGGGTTTCCATCTCCTAAAACCTCAGATGGATCAGCTACTTGGAGGACTTGAGGTGCGACCCTCCAGTGAGGGTCTAATGACCAGAAGAAAAAGCTCAAAGGTCCCCACATGCCGATGCCAGTTGCAGGACACATTTTCCAGGACATGACTTTTAGCCACTTAACAGAATCAATTAGCTAATTAGATTTGTCTTCATTTATGAGAACCACCAAATTCTATTAGCTTTCAATGTAAACCTGCTTATTTGGTGGGCTTAAGTGCATCTTAATCGCATTTTGTAAATTGTGTTTAAATGTTTAGGGGAACTTAATCTGTGACAATTATGAGTGAATCGAGCATTAATCCCAAAATAAGTGAATGCCATTAATTTTGCCTTTGAAGAAATTATGTTTATATGGTTTAAAAATACACGAAAGGATTTTTGGCAAAATGCTCCTGTCCCTCCGCCTTGTCTGCCCAGTTCCACCGTCCCCTGCGAGGAAACCAGTTATTAATTTCTCTTAGGTGTTTGCAAAGACTCTTTTAGGTGGGGTGGGTAGAGAATTCCCTTCCCTTAATCTAAATGGCAGTGGAGAAAGCACGTTTCTGCCTGTTTGTTTGCCTTGCTAGAGCTTGGAGATCTTCCATTAACAGTACACGGGGAGCTTCCCCATTCTTTTCTCTCCTTTCTTAAACAGTTCCTTAGCATTCCCCATGGGCTGCAGCTAACTCATTTAACTAATTGCACCAGGGGCTCTGGCCAGACTCCGGGACTTAACCCCTCCTCGCCCCGCCTCTGAGGATCCGGAAATCCTCCTGCCTCCACCGCCACCATGTAGCCTGGACTCCATCTCCCCCACTCCTCCACCTCTGCCCTGGAAGGCTGTGACAGCTCTCCCTGCTTGCCTCAGGCACCCCGACAGCCCCCTGAGCCCACTGTCACACACCCGATCCCTTTATTTCTAGCTTCTGCTGCACCCCATCAAAATCACAATGCTACCCGCGGGCAGTGGATTGACGGGTCTGTTCACCGATACATCCCAAGTACCTAGATGAGTGGCCAGCACGTGCCAGGCACTCGATATCTGTGGACCCAATCCATACACAAATGGGCCAGTCCCCTCCGAGAGACATCAGGGCTGTCCCAGGTCATCCTGTACACTTTATTCCCAGAAGCGGAATTTCTGGATCAAAAGGTTTGTGTGAATAATAAAAAAAAAAGGTATGTGCGTTTCTCTGAAATCTTTTTACAACTAATTATTGCGATGTGCATTGAAATTTATTGCTTTTTTGTATATATGTTATTTTACACCAAAAAAATGATGATAAAAAAATACAGAGTGGGCCACGGTGGCTCAGCAGGCAGAGTTCTCGCCTGCCATGCCAGAGACTCGGGTTCAATTCCCGGTGCCTGCCCATGTGGAAAAAAAAAAAGAAAAAAATATATATATATTTGAAAATTATTGCTTTTTTCTTTCTTTGCTTTGTATATGTCATATTATACAATAAAAAAAAGGTATGTGCGTTTGTCATTTGGAAGCTGTGGTGGTCTGGAGCTATATGCACTCCAGAAAAACATGTTTTTAAACTTAACCCATTCATGTACTGTGAAGGCATTCGTTGTAAGTAGGACATTTGATGAGGTGACTTCAGTTAACGTGGGGTCCAACCAACCAGAAAGGGTCTTTTTTTTTTTAAATTTGCATATGGGCAGGAGGCACCAGGGATGGAACTCCAGACCTCCAGCATGGCAGGTCGGAGCTCTACCTGCTGAGCCACGGCAGCCGCCCCAGAAAGGGTCTTAATCCTGTAACTGGCGTCCTTTCTAAGCAGAATGAAATTCAGACACAGATTGAGATAGCCACCGGGAGCAGCTAGAAGCTGGAAGTAAACGGGACCTGGAAGAGAACGGAGAGGCCAGGAGAGGCTGCCCTGTGGCCATGTTACAGCCATGTGACTGCTAAGCCCAGGAGCCAGTCCCGGAACCCCTCAGTGTTTGGGAACACAGTATCACCTTGATGAGACCTTGATTTGGCCTCAAAATCCATTCCCACTGTTTACACCGACCCACTGCATGGTGTTTGCTTTAGCAAGGAGGAAGCTCCAAGCGGAGCCACTGCCAACTGCCCTCCAGGGCTTTGTCAACCACACTCCCATCAGCAGACAGGGAGAGCGATTGTTGCCTCCCAGGCCCAGCAAGACAGCGGGTTTACCAAAAGGTAGCAATTTCACTAACACAAAAGCTCTTGGATTATATGGGAACACACGAGATTCAGGTTGTGTTAAAACTAAGAAAAAAATCATGGAATTTATGTTCTGAACTGGATAGCCATCTAAAGCAAGCAGCTATAGGCACTCATTAAAATGCACTAAAGTATCACTCAGATATCAAAAAACTCAACTGTCCTCACGAAAGGGAAATCACCTGTCTCCAGGAGGTGGCCCAGTGGGCGGCAGGTGCCGGGGTGCAGGGACAGAGAATAGGCCCCCCAGCCTTGCTGGGAGCTTAAATATCCCCAGCTCTCCAGGCCCTGAACCCAAGGGCAGGAACCTAGGGGGCCTTCCTGAGACACCCCGGAACCCCCACCTCATTCTAACCTTCGATGTTTGTTAAAGTAGACCCTGGGTTTCCACCAGTCACAACCCAAAGCGTCAAAACTCTCACAGGCAAAACCTTCAGATCCACAAGCTGGTTTCATGGACCTGAGCAGGGCCTCGTATTAGGGGATTAGGAGAAGCATGTCACCTAGAGACTAATTAATCCAAGGTATGCGGCGGAGGGGCCAGATATATGCCAGGGCTGGTCTAGGTGTGTAGGGGACAGCAGAAAGCAAACTAGTCATAAAGCCCTACGCAGGTGCAGCTCACAGCTGAGTGATAGAGCCAGGCAACCATAAATAAGATGCCAGGTGGCAACAGGTGCTGGAAAAAGGAAGGGGTGTGGGGAGCAGTAAGGAAGGTGAGATAGGGACATACAGCAGAGACGTGAGTCCGTCCTTGAGCAAAGGGGCTTTTGCTTTGCCAGCCATCCTCTTCTTTGCCTTAAGTCCTCCTTTCTCTCCCCCGACCCCAAAGCGAGGGCCACCACACCAAATCGGAGACACGCAGGACGTGTCCACCAAGAAGCAAAAGGGCCAGTGGACAAGCTGGAGAGGCTGGGGCTGTGGTCAGGGTGGGGGTGGAGACCGGGGCTCAGCCACAGCAAGTTCTTAGCTAAATTGGGGAGATTCAAAGTCAGAGGAAAACCAGTTGTAGCAGAAAGAGGGAGAGGAAGTGAGCAGAGGACTGGGGGGTGGGGGGTGAGGGATGGAGAAGGAGGCAGGGGTAAGGGCCAAAGGGACAGGAGGGAACAGGTCAGGAGACAGGACCAGGGACTAGGTACAGTGTACCCACTGTTCAGTGTACTCCAGGACAGTGTAACCAAGAAGTCAGGATTTATGTTAAAATAAATTTAGAGTGAAATGCTGGTGATCGGTGAGGGGGAGGGGTGGGGGGTATGGTATGTATGAATTTTTTTCTATTTTCTTTTAATTTCTTTTTCTGAATAGATGCAAATGTTCCAAGAAATGATCATGATGATGAATATGCAACTGTGTGATGGTATTGTGAATTACTTATTATATATGTAGAACGGAATGGTCAAAAATTACAAAAAAAAAAAGTCAGGATTTAAGAAATGATTATGATTACTGAATCATTATATAGATACTTCTTTTTACTTTTTAGTATATTAGACTAGACAGAGGGAAATACCTGAAATTTCTGAA
>PVIY010045093.1:0-19309 GCA_004026745.1 Myrmecophaga tridactyla | reverse complement strand
CAATGTAATACCAATTAAAATCCCAACAACTTACTTTTCAGAAATGGAAAAACCAATAACCAAATTTATCTGGAAGGGCAGGATGCCCCAAATAGCTAAAAGTATCCTGAGAAAGTATCCTGCTGTTGTGGGGTATAATGTTCTGTATATGGATTGGAAGACTAAATATAGTTAAGGTGTCAATTCTACCTAAATTGATTTACAGATTCAATGTAATACCAATTAAAATCCCAACAACTTACTTTTCAGAAATGGAAAAACGAATAACCAAATTTATCTGGAAGGGCAGGGTGCCCCAAATAGCTAAAAGTATCCTGAGAAAAAAAAATGAAATCAGAGGTCTAACACTACCTGACTTTAAGGCATATTATGAAGCTACAGTGGTCAAGATAGCATGGTACTGGCATAAAGATAGATATACTGACCAATGGAATAGAATAGAGTGTTCAGCTATAGACCCTGTCATCTATGGACAATTGATCTTTGATAAGGAATTCAAGCCAACTCACCTGGGAAAGAACAGTCTCTTCAATAAATGGTGCCTAGAGAACTGGATATCCATATGCAAAAGAATGAAAAGGGTCCCATATCTCAAACTCTATACAAAAATTAACTCAAAATGGCTCAAAGACCTAAACATTAGATCTAAGACCATAAAACAGTTAAAGGAAAACATAGGGAAATATCTTATAAATCTTATACTAGGAGGCTGTTTCCTAGGCCTTACACCCAAAGAACACTGAAGAAAGAAATAAATAGGGACGCCTCAAAATTAAACACTTTCGTGCATCAAAGAACTTCGTCAAGAAAATAAAAAGACAACCTACACAATGGGAGACAATATTTGGAAATGATATATCAGCTAAAGGTCTAGTATCCAGAATTTATAAAGAGATTGTTCGACTCAACAACAAAATGACAGCCAACCCAATTACAAAATGGGCAAAAGACTTGAACGGACACTTCTCAGAAGAGGAAATACAAATGGCCAAAAGGCACATTAAGAGATGCTCTACTTCCCTGGCCATTAGATAAATGCAAATGAAAACCACAATGAGCTATCACCTCACACCAACCAGAATGGCAAGTGCTAGAGAGGATGTGGAGAAAGAGGCACACTTATCCACTGTTGGTGGGAATGTCAAATGGTACAACTGCTGTGGAAGGCAGTTTGGTGGTTCCTCAAAAAGCTAAATATAGAATTGCCATATGACCCAGCAATACCATTGCTTGGTATCTACTCAGAGGACATGAGGGCAAGGACACAAATGGACATTTGCACCCCAATGTTTATAGCAGCAGTATTTACAACTGCAAAGAGATGGAAACAGCCAAAATGTCCATCAACAGACGAATGGGTAAACAAGCTGTGGTATATACATACGATGGAATATGCAGCCGTAAGACTAAATAAAGTTATGAAGTATGTAACAACATAGATGGACCTTAAGGACATTATGCTGAGTGAGACTAGGCAGAAACAAAAAGACAAATACTGTATGGTCTCACTGATATGAACTGACATTAGTGAATAAACTTGGAGAATTTAATTGGTAACAGAGACCATCAGGAGATAGAAATAGGGTAAGATATTGCGTAACCAGAGCTGAAGGGATACAGATTGTGCAACAGGACTGTGCTGGTTTGAAAGGAAGTATGCCCCCTAAGAAAAGCCATGTTTTAATATAAATCCCATTTTATAAAGGTAGAATAATCTGTATTCAATGCTGTGTGTTTGAAACTGTAATGAGATCATCTCCCTGGATGATGTGATTTAGTTAAGAAGGGTTGTTAAACTGGATTAGGGGATGACATGGCTCCACCCATTTGAGTGGGTCTTGATTAGTTCCTGAAGTCCTATATAAGAGGAAACATTTTGGAGAATGAGAGATTCAGAGAGCAGAGAATGCTGCAGCACCACGAAGCAGAGAACCCCCAGCCAGTGACCTTTGGAGATGAAGAAGGAAAACGCCTCCCGGGGAGCTTCGTGAAACAGGAAGCCAGGAGAGAAAACTAGCAGATGATGCCGTGTTCGCCATGTGCCCTTCCAGCCAAGAGAGAAGCCGTGACTGTGTTCGCCATGTGCCTTTCCAGATGAGAGAGAAACCCTGAACTTCATCGGCCTTCTTGAACCAAGGTATCTTGTCCAATCATGCCTTTGGTTGGACATTTCTATAGACTTGTTGTAATTGGGACATTTTCTCGGCCTTAGAACTGTAAACTTGCAACTCATTAAATTCCCCCTTTTAAAAGCCATTCCGTTTTTGGTATACTGCATTCCAGCAGCTAACAAATTAGAACAAGGACTGAAAGTAAAAACTCAGAAATGATCAGCACAATACTACCTAACTGTAATACAATTATGTTAAAACACTGAATGAAGCTGAATGTGAGGATGATAGAGGGAGGAAGACTGGGGGCACAAATGAAATCAGAAAGAAAGATAGATGATAAAGACTGAGACGGTACAATCTAGGAATGCCTAGAGTGAATAATGATAGTGACTAAATGTACATATTTAAAAAACGTTTTTGCATGAGGAAGAACAAAGGAATGTCATTACTGCAGGGTACTGAAAATAGATGGTAATTAATATTTTAAAATTTTAACTTATGTGTGAGACTAAAGCAAAAAACGTTTATTTGGTACAAAATTTATATTTTGACTAGTGCATTTCCTAATATAACTTATGTAGACAGCTTAATTGAACACCGTAAGTACATAGAATCTTGAGTAGGACATGAGATTTTGTTGGTTCGTCCAGACTGATGCCCCAATAAATCCCAGAGTGATTTGAACAGTGAATAAAAAAGTATTTGCAAAGTCCCCTTCAGGAGATGGTGAGAAAGGAGGAAAATTCAACTTCCTCAAGTTAAATTGTTGATATTCTCACAAGTAGTGCAGACAACAAAAGCTATAGGCTGAGCCCCCAATCTTGGGGTTTGTTCATATGAAACTTAACCCCACAAAAGATAGGTCAAGACTGCTTAAAATTAGGCCTAAGAGTCACTCCCCAAGAGAACATCTTTGTTGTTCAGTTGTGGCCTCTCTTTCCAGCCAACACAATAAGCAAACTCACCACCCTCCCACTGTCTACATGGGACATGACTCCCAGGGGTGTGGACCTTCCTGGCAACATGGGACAGAAATCATAGAATGAGCTGAGACTCAGCATCAAGAGATTGAGAAAACCCCTAGAATGAGCTGAGACTCAGCATCAAGGGATTGAGAAAACCTTCTCTACCAAAAGGGGGAAGAGTGAAATGAGACAAAATAAAGTGTCAATGGCTGAGAGATTCCAAACATAGTTGAGAGGCTATCCTGGAGGTTATTCTTATGCATTAAATAGATATCACCTTGTTATCCAAGATGTAATGGAGAGGCTGGAGGGAACTACCTGAAAATGTAGAGCTGTGTTCCAGTAGCCATGTTTCTTGATGATGATTGTATAATGACATAGCTTTCACAATATGACTGTGTGATTGTGAAAGCCTTGGGTCTGATGCTCTTTTTATCTACCTTTTCAACAGACGAGTAAAACATACGGAATAAAAATGAATAATGGGGGAACAGATGTTAAAATAAATTTAGATTGAAATGCTAGTGATCAATGAAAGGGAAGGGTAAGGGGTAGGGTATGTATGAATTTTTTCTGTTTTCTTTTTATTTCTTTTTCTGAATAGATGCAAATATTCCAAGAAATGATCATGATGATGAATATGCAACTATGTGATGATATTGTGAATTACTGATTATATATGTAGAATGGAATGATCAAAAGTTAAGAATATTTGCGTTTGGTGTTTTTTGGTATTTAAAAAAAAATAAAAATTAATTAAAAAATAATAAAAAAACATTTGATATCTGCTCTGACAGAATACTGTACTACTTTACATATGTTTAATATTTTATACTATTTACTGACAGTCTTTAAGACTACAGGCTCATTATAACAGGAACATTATCTCTCTTCTTCATCACTTTCTCAACAGCAATTTAGTGGCTCAGTGGCTGGCAGATAACAGATGTATAATTAGTATTACCTGAATTGAATAGTAACATTCACTCAAAAAATGTCTACTGAACTCTTGGATTACTCTTTATAAGAACCGTAAGAGATCAGATATGTTAGCCTTTTTAACAAACTGATAAAATAAAACTCAACAATAAATGATCTGCCTCAGGTCATATGATGGATTCAATTTCACATCTGATTCTAAATGTAGGTTTCCGTTGATGTCAGGTTGCTTTTGATTTTCTTACATATTTACAGAATAGCAAATACCTATGAGGAACTCTGGTGGGCCAATCACTTATGAGAGACTGAATGCATATGTCCATATGTCTAATCACTAAAGAATTAAGAGTGTCAAACTTGTGGCAGAAATGCCAACATTTTAGCATTTCATTAAATAAATGCTATTAAAACATGATTGAGTATGATTAGCCTGTAAACCTACAACTTCTCTAACAAAATGGATAAATTAATCCTAAAAAAGAAAAAAAGACAATTCAGGTAAACTAGCCAACAGTCTGTGAAGCTAATAAGAAAATAAAGCTGCATATTCTAATTTGTAATGCTTGTCGACAGCTGTCAGCAACTCAAACTTGATTAATATGTTATTAAATATAATGAATGAAAGTGAAGATTTATTATACAATCCAATCATTAGCCTTATTATAGGAATAAGAATAAAGTAACTGCAGTCTGCTACAGAAGACTGAGCTAATTTTTTTTAACAATATTTATATCCTTCCATTTTAATGGCATTAAGCAGGAAAATAATTATTTACATACTCTTCTTAATGTTTTTGGTTTGTGGATGTGGTTGAATTCCTCCAGCTGGAAGTCCATAGGTGCTTATTCGTTGTACAAGACTTGCCACATTCCCATGCCTTTCTCGTTTTATAGGCAAACCTTCATCCTTGGATTCTGTCTCTCTCTTGATTTCCTATTTAAAAAAAAAATGGAAATCAGCAAACAGGAAAATTAAATTGTATTCTATTTAAATTAAATCCTCAAAAGTAAAATTCCAAAAAAACAGGAACAGTGATTGTTGCTACATAAATCAAGATAAAAACAGTTTTCAACCATTTCTTCTGCCCAAACACATGTGAAAAATGTAAAACTCTGAGGTTAAAGTAGCTCATCATGAATTTAAGTCTTAACAGCACTGTAGATGAATATAAAGGGAGGGTGAAACCCCCTTTCCACCCTAAGACACAGAGAAATCCTGAAACAAGATATTACCAATAGTATATTCTAAGTCAGAAGTGGGCAAACTAAGTCAGGCCCAGATGTCAAATACTGTAAGATCTGCAGGTCAAACAGACTCTGTTGCAACCAGTCAACTCTGCCATTGCTGAGTACAAAATCAGTTATATATTTAATGAATGAGCATGGCTATGTTCCAACAAAACTTTATTTCTGGACACTAAAATTTCAGTTTCATAAAACATGTCACAAAATGTTATTCCTCTTTTGATTTTCTCCAACATTTAAAAATTCTTAGCATACAGGCCAGACAAAAACAGGCGGTGGCCAGATTTAGCCAGCGGTCTGTAGTTTGATGACTCCTGATATAAGTCATCTCAGTTTCAGAGTGGAATAAAAGTAGGATCAAATTTCAAAAATCTCAAACTGGTTATGAATGAAGCTGATCTAGATAGGACAAAGGTAAATCAGAATACAGGGTACAGGATGATATCATCCATATTTTAAAACTTCAACTTCTGTGTGAGATCACCCCCAGAAAACCTCTTTTGTTGCTCAGATGTGGCCTCTCTCACTAAGCCAGTTAGGCAGGTGAATTCACTGCCCTCCCTGTCACATGGGACATAACACCCAGAGGTATAAATCTCCCTGGCAACGGGGGACAAAACTTTAGGGATGAGTTCAGACATGGCATCATGGGATTGAGAAAGGCTTCTAGACCAAAAGAGAGAAGAGAGTAATGAGACAAAATAAAGTTTCAGTGGCTGAGAGATTTCAAACAGAGATGAGAGGTTATTCTGGAGGTTATTCTTATGCATTAGACAGATATCCCTTTTTAGTTTATGTTGTATTGCAGCGGCGGGAGGGAAGTATCTGAAACTGTTGAGCTGTTTTCCAGTAGCCTTGATTCTTAAAGACAACTGTATAATGATATAACTTTTACAATGTGACTGTGATTGTGAAACGTTGTGTCTGATGCTCTCCTTTTATCCAGGGTATAGAAAGATGAGTAAAAAAATGGATAAAAAATAAATATAGGGGGCATAAGGGGTAAAACAAATTGGGCAGATAGAAATACTAGTGGTCAATGAGAGAGAAGGGTAAGGGGTGATGATATATGAGTTTTTTCTTTTTTCTTTTTATTGCTTTTTCTGGAGTGATGCAAATGTTCTAAAAATTGATCATGGTGATGAATACACAACTATGTGATGATACAGTGAGAAACTGTACACCATGTATGGACTGTATGTGTGTGAAAATTTGTCAATAAAAATATTTTTAAAAAAAGTAATTGTGGTTAAGAATAAAATATTTTTCTTTCAAATTCTGTTCATTACATTTTTAAATGGCAAAATCTCTAAGCAATAAATATTCATCAAGTTATTTGTATCTAACACTTAAGTGCAACTATTAGGTATTTCTTTTTTGTCAAGGGGTACCATGAAATAATGACAGTCATTAAAGAAAGTTTGGGAAGCTCTGGCATGGATAAATGACTTAAAAGGATGGCTCATAAAGAACATTTTTTATTCCTAAAAGCTGATCATATTAATTTGACTTCAGAAACCATGAATTCTAAAATGACATTCATTCAAATGTTACAAGAAGATAGATGAAAAAAGTGAACAATGTATTACTTTTTAAATATAAGAACTGTTTCTAGCAATATATATTATGTCTAAAAATGTCAATGTAAATAACTAAAAAACTGCATGAATACTTCTCATTAATGAAAATCCAGTTTCAATATACATTGACACAAACTTATATTTGTACAATAGACTAATACTGCCATTCTGCTCTTTTGCATTACAATGAATGTTCATCCACTGATTATTTCTATAAACAATCACTCAGCACCTGCTAGTTACCAACCAGGGACTGGGTACATAAACATTAACAAGAGAGACTGTGCTTTTTGACCTCATAGTATTGTATAGTTTACAAAAGAATATATAACTTAATTAGGCAACTAAAATTCAGTATAATACAAAACTACTAAAAATTGCTAAAAGAAATCAAAGAAGATCTAAATAGTGGAAATACTTGATGTTCATAGATTAGAAGACTACCTATTCCTAAAATGTCAATTCTACCCAAAGTAATTTACAGATTCAACACACCTCCAAACAAAATTCTAACAGCCTTCTTTACAGAAATGGAAAAGCCAAACGTCAAAGAATAAGTGGCCTGAAATAGCCAAAGCCATCTTGAAAAAGGAGTAAAGTTGAAGGGTTCAAGCTTTAAGATCTTAAAACTTATTACAAAACCACAGTAACTAAAACAGCATGGTATTGGCACAAGGACAGACATACAGACCAATGGAATGGAATAGAACTGAGAGTCCAGAAATCAACCCTCCTATTGTTCCATAAGTGATTCCAAGTCCACTTAAAGGGGAAAGAAAAAGCTCTTTAAAAAAGGGGGTGCTGGGAAAACTGAATATTTTCCTAGCACCACTTCATCCTCATAGCATATACAAAAATCAACTCACAATGGATCACAGACCTACACGGAAGAACCAGAGCCTTAAGACTCCAAGAAGAAAACAAAAGGGGACATTTTCAGGATTTCATGTTAGCCAGTGGTTTCTTAGACTTTACACCCAAAGATCAAGTAACAAAAGAAAAGAAAAAAGAGATAAATGGGAACTTCCTCATCAAAATTCAAAACTTTTGTGCATCAAAGGACTTTACTGTGAAAGTGAAAACCTATTCAATGGGAGAAAACATTTGAAAACTCCATTTCTGATAACATTTCAACATCCAGTCTATCTAAAGAAATCCTACAACTCACCAAAAACATACAGACACCCCATTTAGAAAATGGGCAAAAGACTGAAACAGACATTTCTTCAAAGACCAACAAAAAAGGCACAAGAAAATATGTACAGTATCATTAGCTATTAGGGAAATCCAAATGAAGAACACAGTGAGATATCATTCATACCCACTAAAAAGGCTGCTATTAAGAAAAAAAGAACAACAAATGTTGGAGAAGACATGGAGAAACAGGCACAGTTGTTCAATAGTTGGTGGGAACATAAAACAATGTAGCTGCTGTGAAAAACAGTAGGGCAGTTCCTCAAAAAGTTAACTATACAACTACCATATGACCCAATATTCCATTACTACATATATATTCAAATGAAAAGCAGGGACTTGAACAGATATTTTCACACCAATAGTCATAGCATTATTAACAATTTCCAAAAGATGGAAGCATTTCAAGTGTCCATCAACAGATAAATGGATAAACAAATTATCATATATGCACACAATGGAATATTTACCAACAGTAAAAAGGAATGAGATTGGCAGAATTCTCACCTGCCATGCCAGAGACCTGGGTTTGATTCCCAAAACCTGCCCATGCCAAAAAAAAAGGAATGAGAGGAGTTCCAGCAATATGGCAGAATAGGATAGGCTGAATTCAACCCTGCACAAAGAAACAACTAGAGAAGTGACAGAAAAACAACCAGGACAGCAGTTTCAGGGTGTGAGAGACCTGAGAGGGTCTTCTACACTACAGGGAGGTATGGATGAAAGAGCTGAGGAATTGGGTCACAGAGAACAGGCTGAGTGGGCTCAATCAGGAATCCACAGGGGTCAAGGGGCTACACCCAGAAGACTACCCAACCCCAAGGCCACCCTGGGCCATCAGCCCCTCAGGTCCACAGCCAGGCGCTCCATTGGGGAATCCAAAAGCCGATAAACTTGCTCTTCCGGCTCATAGAGACAATCCAGCCACTGCACGAGCTCACAGCTCACCATTCCATACAGAGGTCCAGAGCCCTAGGAGTACATGGACAGGGAGGCAGGGACAAGGAAGCAAGACATGCCATGCCATACCCCGCACCACTCTGAGCCCCATGTGCCACATTTGTTCTTATCCCTGTGCATCCATGCCACACCAGGCACCCCTGTGCAGCCTCACAGCAACTCGCCCCACCAACCCACAACCCACCTCCACATGAACCCATGCTGCACCTTGCAGAGCCATGCCATGATCCGTGCCCCACCAACCCCAGTGCACCCGTACCCAACCCACACAGCCATGCCCCATAACACCATGTCTCCAAGCAACACCTCGTGCCCTGCTCCAGACCTAGCTGGCATGCATCATCAGGTTGGCTGTGCAAAGTGGCAGCTGACATACACTGTCCCATAGACCAAGGTCATTCCAAGCAAAAGCCTGGGGGCCATTAGTCCCATCAGACCCACAAGCGGAATTGCAAAGGAGATGCAAACTGCCCATCCTCCAGGTCCAGGTGTGGTGGCATTCAGTGAGCGCCCTGACCAGCAAACCTGGCTGAAATTGTGCCAGGTCTCCATCCAGATCACCCAACTGTAGCAGCTGGGGAGACGCAGGTCTGAGGGGAAGAGGAGGCCCAAGAATGCCATCTGCTGGGAAGAAATGGGAAGTGCTGTGTGGCAAAACTGCCTGTCTACCATCAAGCAGATCCTCAAGTAGAACTGCACCCTGCCATGGGTTCCTGGCCTTGGTTTGGTGGGAAATTACTGACGATCCAAGCACAAAGTAAGACCTTCAAAGCAAATTCAAGACATACAAAACCTTGGATGACTGAAAGAAATCGGCTTCCAAAGTAATCCTATTAAGGTAATTAAATGCCCTGAAAGATTATGTGCTCTAGAAAAGTCATATTTTAATACAGATCCATCTTGTACAGGCAGCTGTTTATTTTAATCCCTATTCAGCACGTGGTAGGTTGGGGAGTTGATTAGATTATTTCCACAGAGATGTGACCTGCCCAACTATGGGTATTAACCTTTGATTAGAGGGAGATGTGGCTCCACCCATTCCAGGTAGGTCTTGTTTAGTTTACTGAAATCCTTCAAAAGAGGAAACATTTTTTGGAAAGAGCGAGTGAGCCAAGAGAACCACAGAACCCATGCATCCAGAGACCTTTGGAGATGAAGAAAGAAAACTCCCCTGGGGGAGCTTCATAAAACATGAAGCCTGGAGAGAAAGCTAGCAGACGTCACCATGTTCACCATGTGCCTTTCCAGTTGAAAGAGAAACCCTGAACTGCAACAGCCTTTCTTGAGTGAAGGTAACCTCTTTTTGGTGCCATAATTTGGACATTTTTATAGACTTGCTTTAATTGGGACATTTTCATGGCCTTAGAACTGTAGACTTTCAACTTAATAAATTCCACCTTTTAAAAACCATTCTGTTTTTGGTATATAGCATTCCAGCAGCTAACAAATTAGAACAAGGGGTAAGGAGGAACTGTCTTTTAGAACTTTACCTATTTTAGAACTTTACCTATGGGACTAGTGGCCCCCAGGCTTTTGTTTCGAATGGCCTTGGTTTATGGATGAGACCAAAGGAAGAGGTTTATACTGTCCAAAACCTAAATTTTCTATAACACATAATATAGTTCAACCTATTTGGATACCTCATTTGAACAACTCAAAGAAATGGAGTCCAAAATAGGAACAAGGATTTATAACTCTATATAGCTAATGTAATACCCAGATATATCCCAGAGTACGATGAGCAGACTTTTAAAAACTATTGGCAAAGTTCCTTGAGGGATGGGAGAAAAAATATTGAACTTAATATTAAGCTTTACCACTGGGGAAACCCCTGATACAAATTTTAGGGACTCCCAAGTCAATATAGTCCAAACCCTTGATCCTGAGGCTTGCTTTAGTGAAGCTTATTTCTGGAGCAGAGAAGTTTAAGCTTAAGCTATAGTTATGCCTACAAGTTATTTCCAGAAAACCTCTTTTGTTGCCCAGATGTGGTCGTTCTCTCTAAGCCCAACTCCGCAAAGAAAATCATTACCCTCCCCTCTAAACTAGACATGACATCCAGGAGTGAAAATATCCCTGGCAATATGGGACATGAATCCCAGGGATCAGCCTGGCCCTGGCACTGTGAAATCAACAACACCCTTCCTGAGCAAAAGGAACAAAAAAAATGTAACAAAATAAGGTATTAGTGACTGAGAGAGTTCAAATAGAGTTAAGAGGCTATTCTGGAGGCTCCTCTTACACAAGCTTCAGCTAGATATTACTGTTTACCATGGTTTGCCAAACTCCAATGAAAACCATTCCAGTTAACCCTAAAGAACACGTAGCTCTCTATCTGAGAGTCTACAAAAGTTTCATGCACTATGATTACTTTCCAGAAACCTACAACCTCCAGATAGGTTCCTAGGCCAAGTAAGTCTAGAAAATCAGAAGGGCCAGCCTCACCCAGAGCATCAACTACTTCCATGCTCTTAAACCATATTATCAACACCCTTTTCCAACATGAAAAAGTTACAAAGGGCATAGCCCAAATACCCCTAAAGACTGGGAAAAGGAACAAAGGAGAAGGAGGAGTTACAACAGAGAAGATATGATTTAAAAAATGAGTATGACTGTTTAATTATTATATTAATATTTCTTTTAGTCTCCAGTATCTTAGAGCAACTAGAAGGAAAAACTGAAAATTGTGGAACAGTAACCCATATTAATCTCTGAAATCTGTTCTATATCTACTTGTTATAACGTAGTTTGAAATTTATTGCTGTTTTATATAAATATTTCACACAAAAATGTTTTTCTTACAAAAAAGAATGAAATTCTGATACATGTGACAACATGGATAAACCCTGCAGATATCATATTTAGAGAAATTAGCCAGATACAAAAGGACAAATACTGTATGATCTCACTTTTATGAAATAATTAAAAAAAGCAAATTCATAGAGTCAGAATATAGGTTATTAGGGGCTATGGTGGGGATAAGGAATAGGCAGTTAATGCGTAATTGGTACAGAATTTCTATTTGGGGTGATGGAAAAGTTGTGGTAATGGATGGTGGTGATGCTAGTAGAAAATTTTAAATGTACTTAACAGCTGGGGTTAAAAGGGAAAATTTTAGGTTGTATATATATACTACTAAAATAAAAATTTCAAATTTTTTAGGGTTAAAAATATTCTGTATCTTCACTATAACAATGTTTCATAGTTGTATATATTTGGTACAGAATTTCTATTTGGGGTGATGGAAAAGTTGATGTTAGTAGAAAATTTTAACAGCATTGTTAACAGTACTTAACAGCAATGAATGATATATCTGAATGGGGTTAAAAGGGAAAATTTCAGCTGGATCTCTTACACCAAAGCAAATTGCAGCTGGTTTTAAAGACTGGAAGAGAAAATAATTACAGAGAAATATGGATGAGCTTTTTTTCGTATGTGAGAGTAAGGTGACATCTTCCTAAGCAGACATATTTATAAATCAAACAAGTGTCACCATAAAAGTAAAGAAAAAATTGCTAAAGGTCACAGCATTAATGGATTTATTACATCAACACTTTTTCCTTGACTAAGCAAAATTCAACTTTTTTTCATGAGAAAAGTCTATGAACACGTAATTCACAAAGGAACCAGAAATGAACACATCAAGATTAAGAAACTAAGAAAAATATACAGTAAGCATGCTGCTTTTTTAAGAATTACCTTATAAACCTGAAAAGTTTTAAATCAATTGACAAGCCTGACAAAGGAAAATATAACAAAATTTATCATAAATTTTATTTAAAGTGCACACCGTGTGACTAATAAATCTATTCCTACAAATCAGTCCTACAGAAAAAAAAAAAAAAACAAGCACCTGAAGATGAATGTGTATGTACAGATGTATATGTCTATGTGTATGGATGTTTATCACAGCACTATTCGGAATAAACTGGAAGGTTAAATGGTCATTAGTTGAGAAATATTTAAATGAATGATGATACATGCATTTGATAAAATGTTAGAATGATTCATGTATCATTCTGCTGAATAAAACAAATTACCACTTCCTTCTCTGGAATCCCTCCCTTCCACACAGCTCCACCACAACCAGCTGTGCACACACACACAAACGCTCACTGCCTCCCTTTCTCTCTCTCATTGTTTCGCTCTCTCATTGTTCCTCTCTCTCTCTCTCACGTGCATGCACGCACGCATGCACACACACACACACGCACAAACACACATACATACATACACACTGACCTATCCTATTCTTTAGTTCCTGGCTACTTAGTGCCTCCAAACTACTTTCTGCCTGTCATTTTCAACTGCAAATTTTACTGAGTACCTAAATGTAATTTTAAAGCTTCCTCTAGTGTTTCTTCCTTATTCTACTCTTTATTCACTTTTTACCTAATGAGCCAGTTAATAAACTGCATATTAACACTGAGCATCTATTTTCTACTAACCTTACTTCCCTTCCTGACTGTGAAAGATACTCCAGAAAATTACTCACGTAGAGAGCAGTCATGTATTAGCAAAATGTGCATGTTTGAAAGTATTATGTTCCTCAGAAAAGCCATGTTTTACTCCTGATCCAATCTTGAGGGGCAGCCGTTTCTTTTAATCCTGATTCCATATTGTGGGGTGGAAATCCTTCTGATTAAATTATCTTCACAAAGATGTGGCACACCCAACTGTGGGTGTGGCCTTTTGATTAGATGGAGATGCGACTCTGCCCATTCAAGGTGGGTCTTGATTAGTTTACTGGAGTCCTTTAAAAGGGGAAACATTTTAGAGAAAGCTCAGAACTGACACAGATGGAGACAAGTGGAGAACAGCTGCTTCAGAGCTAACAGAGCCAATGCAAGACACAGACGCTTGGAGAAGCAGAGCAGCAGACATCGCCATATGCCTTCCCATGAGATGTTAAGCAACACAGAACCAGAAGAGCTAAGTGAAGGCCCACAGACACCAAGTGAGGAACCCCCCACAGGAAACAGAGGCTCAAATCAATGGAGCCCAGGAGCAAAAGACCATCAGATGCAAGCCATGTGCCTTCTGAGCTGAAAGAGGTGTTCCAGACAGAATCAGCCTTTCTTGAGTGAAGGTAACCTCTTGTTGGTGACTTAGTTTTGACATTTTCTCAGCACTAGAACTATAAACTTGTAACTTGTTAAATTTTCTTTTTAAAAGTCATTCCACTTCTGGTATATCACTTTCTGGCAACATTAGCAAACCAGTACACAAAGCAAACTCTGAAAAACACTGTATCTATATCTCATTCTCCAAATGAAGGAAACCAAGCCTACTACACAGTAGGCAACGTCAATAAAATATGGTCAGAAAAAAATATGGGAAAATCTCCATATAGATAAAAATATACTGTATTGACTGGTTTTGTTTCATGGATAAAGAATATAACTAACATACTAAAGAAAGATACGTATAATTGACCTGTAAAGGTAAAACAGAAACTCACAAACTAATAAATAGCAATCACTCCTTTGAAAAAACAAAGAAGCAAAATTGAATGGAGGTACCTGAAAAAATTAGAGAGGATAGTTATTCTTCATATATTAAGATAATCAAAGTCACCTGAACTCAACTCTGATTGCACTAACCAAAAGCAGATAACTAAAATGACAAATCAACAAAATTCACAAACCACTCCCTCATGTTGTAATATACAATAAGCTGGTTATCTGATCATGGCCAGTGCAACATGATTTGAAAACAGAAAGCTATTAACTTCTATTTCATGGAATCAAAGGTCGCAAAGAATAATAAAAACCAGATCAGAGGGCAAAAGCTACATTTTATCTTTTTACTTCACATATGAACAAGAGAGGTTATCTGATCACCAAATTCCTAAAAAGAGTATAGTTATGCTTACGCTAATTAAGATATAAGGAATATACCTAATTGCTTTTAATTAAATATTCAGGATTTCCAAAACTGTTATATAAAGCAAGTACCTCCTACTTAAATAAGCATAAATCAGAAACTATGGAAAAGTGACATTACAAAAATAAAAGAAAAATAAGCAGGTTTAAATACTTGTTTAGTACATGTCCTCTATTTTAGCTTTTACTGAATTAGTTTGAGATCTAAATTTGCAAAATCTAGTCTCGAAATAATTGATTTAGGTGTCCAACCTAACAAAATGGTTTAATTCCACTTCTAAAAGTTTTCATTTTGCTTTTAGGAATACACCCTATAGTGTATAAGGAAGATTCCAAAAAGAATTATCTTGTCACTACATTTTCCTTTTTGTGTGATTATATTAAACTGGATATTCACATGCAAAAACCTTTTAGTCCAAAGTACAATGATCAAAGTAGAAAAATCTCCTTAACATGAATCAGTACGTACCTTCTGTGAATACCAACATAACAAAATCATCAAGGAAAACAAAATAGCAGATATAGCAGGACCATTTTCAAAGTTTCTAAATTTAATTCCCTCCCCAAACAGGCTTTTCACCATGTAACTGCTGTTTCTTCTATTTGGATAAACATAGGGCCTCCCCATTTAAACTGCTCCTCCCACAGCTGGAAAAGTCCAAAGTAGGAAAGGAGGAGGAGAGGGGATTATATACAATCACCGTTAATAGAATCCTACTCCTTTCATTTTTCTATTCCAAGAATGTTAATAAGCACCAAATGAAGTATTATGGGAAAAACACTATCACCTCTTTTCTACCAACCTCACTTCCTTTCTGACTTTGAAAGCTATTCCAGGATATTCGGTCAAAAAAAGAATCCTCACCTAGGGATAAATCGCTTATCCATATTCCTTGACATAGCACAATGACAGACTAAAAATACTCCAATAATTTACAATGGTCACACGTTTTTTCTACAGGTTAATTCTAAAAATGTTAATTTTGCTTTCAATCCAAAAATGAATGGGGTGCAGGGTAAGAACTGCAAAGAATCAGATAAGATTTCCTCTAACTTAAAAGATATCAGGGCCTATATAGGAGACCCTCTTCTCAAAGCTGCTAGAGTCCTAGAGGGAAAAAATGGCAGGGACAAGCAGGAAATGGGTGCTGGTCCAATAAGGAAGACCAGGAGATATCTCGTCTTGAATCCCTGCTTCTGGCATTCAATCTTTCCCAATGTTGGTTTAATTTATTTCTAGAGCAGTAACCAACTTGAGACACCTTAGTGAACACAAATTTATTAAAATCTTAAGGGTTAATAAAGAGTATGTCCCAAGTAACAATAAGACTTATATTTATGGTATGAAGAATAGGATGTAAGGCACAGAGTATAGATAGTTTAAAGTATTCAAAACAGTCTTGGAGGCTGTCTACCAAATCTCTAGCAGTATAAGGAAGTTGGGTGAGGGTTATAATAAAAAATTTACTTTTCACAACAGGCACTTCTATATTGCTTGAATTTTTGTTTCAATATCTATTACTTTTGTGACTTTTTTAAAATAAAAGATGTGCATGCCCACAAATAACAATGCTGTCTAAGTCAAATTGTTGTACAACATTTGGAAAAAGATCTTAGTTTGTGTGAGCACACCTTACCACATCTAAATCCTTATACACCTTTTCTGGCCCTACCAGTAAGTCACTATTTCTCAACTTACTGAATATTGCATCTATACGGGATTCAGAATATCATATAAAATAACCTAAGTCACAGAATAAACTTCTCCTAATCAGAGTATAGAATAATCAACATTTTACTGTATCAAAAGAATATGTACTATGATGTAATCATGAATAACTATATACAACTTTTGTATTTCATCTATTTTGTAGTACAAATTCTAAATAAACAAGTTAACACTGCCTTTCATTTGGTAGTCTGATATCTGCAGCTTTCTCCTTTAATCTGTTTCCAACCAATACAAATGAATCAAATACCAAATGTTCTTCTCCAATTCAACTATTATAAAGATAGTTTCCTGAAATGTTCTATTAAAGTCACCAATATCTCTTAACACTTGGATCTATCACTGAGGTTTATCCAAGAGAATTAATAGTTTTGTTCAGTAAAGGATTCTTTTTTAAAAGCAATATAAAACGAATTTGTCATTTTCTTCACTTAAATATTATTTTTTTTCTTATGGGAACACTACAATACCAATAGATTCAAAAATTAAACCATCATACTTCTAAAAAAGAATGTGATGAAATTTAATAAAAGATCAGTAAGCACTTCCAAAGCAGTCATGTTTATCAGAGCATCCTTTCCTTCATATTGCTAATTTCCCTTTAAAAGTAATTTTTAAAAATATTTTAAATATATTGAAAAATATATATCTACCCAATATTTAACTTATAGAATCTAGAAATAAGAAACAACAAACATTTTTAGAGAAAGAGCATGTAAATTTCCAAACTGCCTAACCAAAAAAAAAAAAAAAAAAAAAGCGGATTCAAGTATTTAAATCTTTTTTCTAAATGAGGAAAAAATGCTAGAAATTCAAGTCAAAACAAAGAAGAACCATACAATAATTTTATTCTTTTGTCAGCTTCCTGAAATACTTAAATGTGAATAATTGTTTCCTTGTTCCTTATTATGTCATAAAGTCTTAAAAAAACACTTTTTCAACCCCAAGGAAATGTTAAAGAGACCGAAATTTCATTTTAAATTAAAAAATATAAAAAGCAGCAATTCACTTACCAGTACCTGAGACATATTCTGTGAACATACGCATTTACTTTTTAAAGCACCAAAGTAAAACTACTGTAATGATAACTAGTCACGCAATAACCTGTAGCACCTCCAGGGTAAGTACAAAGCTCACTGCTTTGCAGCTCACAGATTAACATCACACATCAAATATTTTCCTGATACTTAAGTAAAACCAATCTCTTTTTTCTGATTTCTCATTTCACTGATATTTCTCTTTCTCCATAATTTTCATCTTCAATAACCATAAAATAACTACCAAATATGCCTACAGTATTCTACAGTATTGCTCCTCTTTCCCTCCCCACCCTCTTATGCCTGCTTAGGTGATCAGACTATAAACACTATTTAAAACTCATCAATGAAATCAGAATCAACTAAAATTTATTAAATGCCTACAACTAGTCAACTGTTCTGCTGGATGGGTTCATATATCATCTTTATCTTCAGAGGCAACTCATAATTTAAAAGAAAATAAAGGGAATCAATTATGCTTATTACCTTTTTACTCAATGTGAATCTATTCTTGTATTAGTGGTAACTAATAATTACATTTTTCAGAACACTGGCTTTATAACAACTTAAAATTTAAGGAACAGCTATTCTGATGCCAATTCTAAAGAAACTCTTCTGTACTGCTGAGTTTTTAGAAACGATTACCCTTACTTAACAGCAAGTTACGGATGTATACTATATCCTCTCTATCAAAAGGCATCATCACCCAGATTTCCCTTATGGAAAGATGGGGTAGATTTACTTTTCCCAAATCCTTCCACAAAGTATGGCTAAAAACCCTAGACCTTATATATTTTTTAAAACCATAAAAAGCTCTTGCAGATACAAAGTAGGCAGACCAGCTAAAGATTTTAAAACTTGAGGAAACATACAGCAGTGAGTTCCCTTAACTTTATTTTTGCTTCATCTATCCCAGACTGGGTAGGAGAGAACTCAATAACTGGGAAATGTCAATGGGCACAAACCACAAAAGCTCCAAAAGCAGCCTGCTCTCTTCAGGCAAATGATCAAGAAAGAAGCAGCCTGGCAAGGCAAAAACTTATACAATAATCATTCTACTATAGGCAACTACCACATTAAAAACAGTAACAAAAAAATATTTAATCCCATCCACATCCACACCAGCAAAGGTCAAGTAGGGAGAATAAACTTTTACCCTTACTAGGCTATAATGAGACACCCAGGCACCCTCTGATTTCCCCAACCAGGTGGTGTGAGAGAAGGCCAAGTAAATACCTAAGACTTTCATTCCCATTAGCAGGGGATGAGGCCAACACCCCCACAGTGTCAGTGGAGGTCCATGGGCAGTAAAGAGGCACCCCCCCAACTACACCCCCAGTCAAGATGGTATCAGTAGTGGCCTAGTGGGTGGGGATACTGAACCCCACACCAAGCAGTAACAAGGAGTTCCTCTGACCCAAGTATCAACAGACACTCAGTGGGAAACCTAGACTTCCACCTCCACCTGGCAAGAAGAGGTAGTGTTCCCTTTCCCAACCAGTTTCAGAAGAGGTCTGCTACGACAGAAGGTTTACTTAAGGTCAGAGTTTCATAAGATAATATACCCCAAATATCTAGATTTCAATGGAAAAATTACACAACATACCAAGAACCAGCAAACTCTCAACTTGAATGATAAAATACAATTAAAAACAGACACC
>PVIY010045092.1:0-19315 GCA_004026745.1 Myrmecophaga tridactyla | reverse complement strand
AAATTTTTGCTTCCTGTCCCTGCTACCCTGAGTTCTGCTGGTCTACAGATTTTAGTTCCAAAACGGGGTGTGCTCCCTCCAGGAGAAACAACAGTGATACCATTGAACTGGAAGTTAAGATTGCCACCTGGTCACTTTGGGCTACTTATGCCTCTGGATCAACAAGCCAAGAAGGGGATTACATTATTGTCTGGGGTAATTGACCCTGACTATCAGAAGGAAGTAGGACTGCAACTACATAATGGAGGTAAAGAAGAGTTTTCTTGGAATATAAGAGATCCCCTAGGGCGTCTATTAGTACTACCATGCCCTGTGATTAAAATCACAGGGACTACTAATGGCCCTGAAACTTCAGGGATGAAGGTTTGTGTCACCCCACCAGGCAAAGAACCACGGCCAGCTGAAGTGCTTGCTGAGGGTAAAGGGAACATGGAATGGGTAGTGGAAGAAGGAATTGATAAATATGAACTTTGACCACGTGATCAGTTACAGAAACGAGGACTGTAATGCTGTTTTGTTCATGTTATACTATTTAAGTTGTAAGATATCAAGTTTAAGAATGAATGTTGCCCAAGGATTTGTGCCCTATTCTGGATAGATTTAATGTGTTTCCAGTTATATGCAGGACAGTTGAATATTGTCAGGTAAAAGAAAAAAAATGTGTGCTTATTTGTTTTCATTTCGAAATTAAGTATGGTTTAAGGTGATATATGTATGGGTGCCAAGTTGACAAGGGGTGGACTGTCATAGTTAGGGACACGTGTCAACTTGGCCAAGTTGTGGTACCTGTTTATCTGATTGGGCAAGCGCTGGCCTGTCTGTTGCAATGAGGACATTTCATAGGATTAGGTCATGATCACGTCAGCTGCATCCACAGCTGATTCCATTTGTAATCAGCCAAAGGGGAGTGACTTCTGCAATTAGTGATGCTAAATCTAATCATGGGAAGCCTTTTAAGGAGAACTCAGAGGAGACAGGTTCCATTCCTGCTTCGGCTGGTAAGCCTCTCCTGTGGAGTTCATCCAGACCCTCCATCAGAGTCATCGGCTTTGCAGCCTGCCCTGTGGATTTTGGACTCTGTGTTCCTGCGGTCACTTGAGACACTTTTATAAATTTTATATTTGCAAGTGCTCCCTGTTTATTCTGTTTCTCTAGAGAACCCTAACTAATACAGCCCCTAAAATTGGTTCCAAACTAGGTGTAATTTAAATTCATTCTTGGTTTGTAATTTTATAATCCATGAGAGTTGTGTCAATCAGAATCCCAGCTTGACCTGAACACTTGACCATTGTCATGAGATCTGAGATAACATGGTTTTATTTCTCCCTACCCTGCCTCTCTACTGCCAAATTCATTTTAGTCTTTCTGCAATCTAACTCCTGGCCTTGTGGACTCCTCATCATTGGTCTCCCATCTCCTATACAGATCTCTGAGGTTATAGGCTAATCGTAAGGGAGCTATTGGCCTCAATATTCACTCATCATTCCTTATTCTACTCTTAACTCATTTTGGCCTCTGAGGCTTTTGTTCATTTTCCTAAAAGCTAAGAGATATGTTTATAAAGTCTTAAAATATGTATTATGACATATATTGTATCTTGTATGGTCAAATATTTTACTATACTTAGATGGCCATATTTTTCCAAATGATATGCTTAGGTTCCCTTCAATTAAAATAAGTGATGTCAGAACTTTCACCCAAGCTATAATTTAATCATTAGTATTAGTATTTGTAAATGTTCATATAAGCATATTTCAAAGTATAATCATTTAATTTAAATGTTATTATAAAACAAAACACACTTAAAAGATAAACAAAATTTAAATTAACACCATTAATATAGCATAAAAAGATTAACTTATCTATTTATTCACCTAATTTATAGAGACAACTATTACATATGAATCACTGTACATATCTCTGGTAATAAGAAGTGAAAAAAAGGAGGTATGGGTTTTGCTTTCAGAAACTTTACCAGCTCAGTGTGTAACAGACAATGATGAACTAATCAGATTCATGAACATAATATTGCAACTGTGTTGCATTTCAAGAGGTAGTTATATATGGGATTATGAGATCATGCTATAGGTGGATTTAACTCCCATTAACATTTTTTCCCTGAGAGATGTAATATAAAGAAGGATAAGAAAAATATTTTGGGCAGAGAATAGCATATACAAGATCCAGAGAACAATGAAGTATGGTACAGATTAAGGAACAGAAATAGACTGAGGAGCCTGGAGTGCAGATAGCAATGGGAATATGTTGTGAGAAAAAGTTGGAGAGATACCCAGGAGCCTGGTTCCACAGAGTCTCACTGGTGATGTTAAGTGGTTTGGTCTTTATCCAATGTGGAGTGTAAAGTCACTTGTTTTGTTGAAAATAAATCATTCCTTCAAAAATGGATTTTGTATTGACTGTTATATACCAGTTGCTATTAAGTGATATGACTATATAACATGGTTTCATGCAATGACTCCATTTTTATCTAAGAAACAATTCTAAAAAAGTAATAATAATAATTCAGCCAAAAGTAACTATTGAATGAGAAGATCATGATTTATTATTCCAGTAGGAATAAAATATTTTCCTTTTGAGTTTAAACTAAGTTAGCCCTCCTAAATTGGTGTGTGCTGTGAGGAGAATTGTTTCTACTTAATATAGTAGATTTTCTGGTTTAAGTTACCATAATAATTGTAGCTTAAACTGGTAGAACTATTTAAAGGTATTGTTATCATGCAAAAGACCCAAAATTATTCACCAAAACATGAACAAAAATCCATTTTTTTCTCGAACATACACCATCTCGAGCTCCCAGAAATGTGTATTGCAATTAAACTTACCATGATTGACATTAAACTGTGAAAACAGATACTAAAGAACAAGAGACTCTGGTTTGGGATATTGATGGAGAGAGTTATGTGGATCCACAGAGAATGGAATCCCTCCCAAAGGGATTGGAACTTGGAAGTGAGTTCTTTACTTCCAAGGGGGTTGGGTGCTTATTCATTTATTCTGATGGAAAGAATTCAAGGAAAGCTTCTGGAAGAAGGAAACAAATCATACATCAGTGGGAGCAATGTGATGAGTGAGGATACATTCAAAGAAATGCTTTACCTTCCCTCTAAAGGAGCAATCTCTTTCCTTTGAAGAATTTTGGAAAAGTCCACAGATTGATAAGGAGACAGGAGACTTGTCCTACCATATCTCCCCAGTGGCTCCTGTGCAAAAGAGCCCAGATGATAAATTGTAGTATAACTCCCAGATACAGATATTGGCAGATGATACAATAAAGTAATCATTGAATCCAAAAGAAGGAAGACTTGGTGCTTCGGGAACAATATGGAAGGCACAGACTCAATAGGTAAATCTGGTCTAAAATTCTGTTTATATTTACTGATTAGGTTACTGCCCACTGGGATGGGATGGGAGATTTGCAAAACGTTAGAGGTATGTTTGTAAAAGAGAATGTCACAGAGGACAAAAGAAGCAGACACCTATAAGACTGGAAGTGGGCAGTCAACTTCTCATGAACTTCTCTCCATCTATTCAAAATTGCCTTGTACCTCCTTCCTATCTATTCCATGCCATTTAGAAATCCCAAATATTCACAGATATGCAAACATCCACATATACACACACATGACATTGCAACTCCATCAAAGGCAGATGAAAGTAAATATTTATTGCAAAAAGAGTAAGAATCACAATTTAATGATTGAATATATTTATTCTTTAAATTCTCCACCTGAATTCCAACCACAGAGTATCTTTCACTGACTCTTTTACAGTGTTTAATTCCCAGTTTCATAACACCTAACTGGTTCCTCTTATTTCTGCACATACCGCCCCCCTTCTATTTGTTACCTCCATCTCTTCTCTCCTGGGAATACCTAAAAAACTCCGTTTTTCCATATTGTCCAGTGGAGTTGCCATTCTGCTGGTTTTTAACCTCAAGCTCAGCTTTAGATCCACTGTTGCCTAGTGAACACAGGAAGGTGCTTTGCAAAATGAAAGGTCTTTTCATATGCTAGGAATGATCATTCCTGGGAGAACAGTATTTGACATTTGTGCATGTGTTTTATGCACAATATCTAAATACATATATTTATTTTAATTGTACACACACATATTGTTTTATAGTTGCTTCAGTGTATGTATGCATTTTTGTAAGGATTGGGTAATGGATGTCTCAGTATCTTTTCCTTATCTCTTACTGGTTGTAGTAGTTAGGGTTCTCTAGAGAAACAGAATCAACAGAAAACATCCATTAATATAAAATTTATAAAATTGTATCATGTAACCATGGGAATGTAGAGCCCAATATCTGTGGGGCAGACTGTGAAGCTGATGACACAGGAGAGTCTCATCAGCTGAAGCAGGAAGAGAGACTGTCTCTTCTGAGTCCTCCTTAAAAGCCTTCCAGTGATTAGACTAAATGTCACTCATTGCAGAAGACACTGCCCTTGGCTAATTACAAATGGAATTGGCTGCAGATGCAGCCAACGTGATCATGATTTAATTCTATGAAATGTTCTCATAGGAACAGACAGGCCTGTACTTGCCCAAACAGACAAACAGGTACCACCACCTGGCCAAGTTGACACATGAACCTGGCCATGACAGTCCACCCCTTATCAACTTGGTAGCTATGTACATCACTTGAAACCACACTAAGTTTCTAAATAAGAAAGAATAAAAGACACATTTTTTCCTTGCCTAACAATACTTAACTGTTTGCATACAACTGGAAACACATTAAATTTCCCCAGAATAGGGTGCAAGTCCTTGGGTAATATTCATACTTAAACCTGATATCTTACGACTTAAATATTATAACATGAACAAAATGGCATTACAGTCTTCATTTCTGTAACTGATCACATGGTCATAGTTCATATTTATCACTACCCTTTTCCACTACCCATTCCATGGTCCCTTTACCTTCAGCAAGCACTTCAGTTGGCTGTGGTTCTTTGCTGAGTGGGGTGACCCAAACCTTCATTCCTGAAGTTTCAGAGCATTGGTAGTCCTACATGGACTGGGTTGTTGCAGCTTTCCATTGATTTTAATCACAGGGCATTGTAGTACTAAAAGACACCCTAGAGGATCTCCTATATTCCAGGAAAACTCTTCTTTACCTCCATTGTGTAGTTGCAGTCCTATTTCCCACTGATAGGGTCAATCACCCCAGCCAGTAATGCAATCCCCTTCTTAGCTTGTTGATCCAGGGGCACAAATAGCCCAAAATGACCAGGTAGCAGTCTTAGATTCCAGTTCAATGGAATCATTATTGTTTCTCCTGGTGGAAACGCTCTCCCCTTTGGAATTAAAACCTGTGGACCAGCAGAGCACAAGGTCCCAGGGACAAGAAGCAAAAATTTTCCTAGTGGGTCACTAGGGGTAATAGTGAATGGTGCCATTCCCATCTCCAACCCTTGGATCTTGGGCCCATGGATTCCGGCTATGGGAGAAACAGCACCATACAGTGGATGCTGATTCAGAGTATACACAGCTTCCTGGAGATCATTACTCCAGAGCTGCTAGGTATTGCCATCTAGTTGGCACCACAATTTAATTTTCAAAAAGCCATTCCACCATTCTATCAATCTAGCTGCTTCTGGATGATGGGGAACATGATAAGACCAGAGAATTCCATGAGCATGTGCCCATGCCCACACTCCATTTGCTGTGAAGTGTGTTCCTTGATTGGAAGCAATGCTGTGTGGAATAACATGATAATGGATAAGGCATTCTGTAAGTCCACAGATGGTAGTTTTGGCAGAAGCACTGAATGCAGGGAAAGCAAACCCATATCCAGGGTATGTATCTATTCCAGTTAGAACAAATCACTGCCCCTTCCATGAAGGGAGTGGTCCAATATAATCAACCTGCCACCATGTAGCTGGTTGGTCACCTTGGGGAATGGTGCCATACTGGGGGCTGAGTGTGGGTCTCTGTTGTTGACAGATTGGGCACTCAGCAGTGGCTGTAGCCAGGTCAGCCTTGGTGAGTGGAAGTCCATGTTGCTGAGCCTATGCATAACTTCCATTCCTATCACCATGACCACATTGTTCGTGAGCTCATTGGGCAATGAGAGGAGTTGCTGGGAAAAGAGACTGATTGGTATCCACAGAATGGGTCAACTTATCCACTTGATTATTAAACCTTCATCTGCTGAAGTCACCCTCTGGTATGCATTCACATGGTACACAAATATCTTCATGTTTTTAGCCCACTGAGAAAGGTCTATCCACATACATTTTCCCCAGACCTCTTTGTCACCAATTTTCCAACTGTGGTCTTTCCAAGTCCCTAACCATCCAGCTGAACCATCATGAGTCAGTATACAGATGCATCTCTGATCAGTTCTCCTTCCAAGAAAATGAACCATCAAGTGCACTGCTCAAAGTTCTGTCCACTGGGAGCATTTCCCCACACCACTGTCCTTCAAGGAAACCCCCGAAAGGGTTTGGAATGCTGTAGTCATCCACTTTTGGGTGGTACCTGCATATTGTAGTGAACCACCTGTAAACCATGCCTGAGTTTTCTCTTCCTCAGTCAATTCACTGCAAGGATCTCCCTAAGAAGCCATAGCTCTGCTCTGGGAAAGAGAAGATAATGTGGCAGGAGTGGAGACCATGGACATTTGGACCACTTCCTCATGTAACTTACTTGTGCCTTCAGGACTTGCTCTCTCCCTATCTCACATATATCATTTGTGTTTTATGATAGAGTGCTGCTGTGAATGCTCAACTTTATGGCTTGGTGCATCAGACAACACCCAGCTCATGGTAGGCAACTCAGGTCTTGTGGTAACTTGGTGGCCCATGGTTAAGCATTCAGTCTCAACTAAGGCCCAGTAACAGACCAAAAGTTGTACCTCAAAAGGAAAGTAGTTATCTGCAGCAGATGGTAAGACTTTACTCCAAAATCCTAAGGGTCTGCATTGTGATTCTCCTATAGGGGCCTGCCAAAGGCTCCAGACAGCATCTCTATTTGCCACTGACACTTCCAGCACCATTGAATCTGCTGGATCATATGGCCCAAGTGGTAGAGCAGCTTGTACAGCAGCTGGGACCTGTTGCAGAACTTCTTGTTCATGTCCCAACTCAATAGCAGCTTTTCTTGTCACTCAATAAATGGACTAGAGTAGCACACCCAAATGAAGAATATGTTGTTGCCAAAGTCCAAAGAGACCAACTAGGCATCGTGCCTTCTTTTGGTCATAGGAGGGGTGAGATCCAGCAACTTATAATTCACCTGGGAAAGGGGTATCTCATGCCCCAAACCACTGGACCCTTAGAAGGCCCCTGTATTTCTGTTGGATTTATCTCCCATCCTCTGACAAGCAAATGCCTTTCCAGTAGGTCTGGAGTTAGTACTATTTCTACTTCTTGCTCACTAGGCCAATCAACATGATATCATCAATTTAATGGACCAGGGTGATGTCTTGCGGTAGGGGGAAATAATCAAGGTCCCTGAGGACAAGATTATGACATAGGGCTAGAGAGTGTATATACTCCTGAAGTAGGACAGTGAAAGTATATTGCTGACCTTACCAGCAGAAAGCCAGCTGTTTATGGTGGTCCTTACTAACAGTTATTGAGAAAAAAGCATTTACCAGATCAATAGCTGCATACCAAGTACCAGGGGATGTATTGATTTGCTCAAGCAATGATACCACACCTGGAACAGCAGCTGCAATTGGAGTTACCACCTGGTTGAGCTTATGATAATCTGTTGTCATTCTCTAAGACCCATCTGTTTCCTGCACAGGCCAAATAGGAGAGTTAAATGGGGATGTGGTGGTGTGCTGGTTTGAAAGGATGTATGTACTCTAGAAAAGCCATGTTTTAATCTTAATCCCATTTTGTAAAGACAGCTTTTTCTTCTAATCCCTATTCAGTGCCATCTATGTGAAACTGTAATTAGATCATCTCCCTGGAAATGTGACTCAATCAAGAGTTGTTAAGCTGAATTAGGTGGAGATGTGTCTCTACCCATTTGGGTGGGTCTTGATTAGTTTACTGGAATCCTATGAAAGAGAATGACAAGTGAGAAAGCCAGGAGATTCAGAGAGAGCTGAGAATGTTACAGCACCACAAAGCAGAGAGTCCACCAGCCAGCGCTTTGGAGATGAAGAAGGAAAAATCCCTCCTGGGGAGCTTCAAAAAACAAGAAACCAAGAAAGAAAGCTGGCAGATGATGCCATGTTCACCATGTGCCTTCTCATTTGACAGAGAAACCCTGTACTTCACTGGCCTTCTTGAACCAAGGTATATTTCCCTGGATGTCTTTGGACATTTCTATAGACTTGTTTTAATTTGGACTTTTTTTAGGCTTTAGAACTGTAAACAAGCAACTTATTAAACTCCCCCTTTAAAAAGCCATTCCATTTCTGGTATTTTGCATTCTGGCAGCTAGCAAGCTAGAACAGGTGGGAATCATGACCCTTGCATCCTTCAAGTCCTTAAGAGTGACAGTAATCACTTCAATCCCTCCAGGAATCCTGTATTGCTTCTGATTTACTATTTTGCTAGGTAGGGGCAGTTCTAGTGGCTTCCACTTGGCCTTTACCATCATAATAGCCTTCACTCCATGAGTTAGAGAGCCAATGTGGGGATTCTGCATGTGGCTTATATCTATTCCAATTATGCATCCTAGAACTGGGCAAATAACTACAGAATGGGTCTGGGAGCCTACAGGATCCACTGCTAGATGGAACTGAGCTAAAACTCCATTGATCACCTGGCCTCCATAAGCCCCCACTCTGACTGGTGGACCAGAGTGATGTTTTGGCTTCCCTGGAATTAATGTCACTTCTGAACCAGTGACATTAATAATACCCCAAATATTTGATCATTTCCTTTTCCCCAATGCAAAGTTACCCTGGTAAAAGACCATCAGTCTTCTTGGGGAAGGCTTGGAGGAAGACTAAAAGTATAAATTTGTGGCAGTGTAATAGGATCCTCCCCCAAAGGGACCTGGCCTTCCCCTTATACACAGGGCTCTGGACCTGTAAACTGTCTCAAGTCTGGAAATTGATTAAGAGGCCGTGACTCTTTGTTTTTGTAATTCAAATTAGACTTCTGTTCACTAGACCTAGAACTCTTTTGTTTATACAGCTCAAACAAGAATTTAGTAGACTGCTCATCTCTTGTACTGCTGGGTACCTCATGACTTACTAGCCAATGCCACAAGTCTCTGTGAGTCAGATTATTTTGTCTCCTGCTTTGAGTCTGCTCTCTATTATGATAGCCACGTCCACCTTGTCTTTGGCAATTAAGTGCTGCCACCTGGCTTCTGCCATCTTGGGAACTGATCATCCCCATCGAGTTTAGGGATTCCAGCTCAGTGACAGCAGTTCCCATAGTACTATCTGACCTACAGAGAAGTGCAACCACACAGCTCTTCAGGGATGATGATGCTAGTATCATAAATTTATTTCTTATGATTCTGGTAAGAGGTGCATCCTCCAGACATTCCTGGGATGTAAGAGCAGGCTTTTCATGATAAATCCACTCATTTAACATTCCAATCTCTCTAAGCCTCTGGATCCCCTCATCTACATTATACCAGGGAAGTTCTAGCATTTCAACCTCAGGTAATGTTGGCTACTTTTGATCCATAATTCAGCAAACCATCCAAACAAACTATTAATGCCCTTAAGCTATAGCACTGAATGCAGAATATGTGCTCAGTAGGTCCATATCAATAAATTCAAACTGATCCAGTTTTATATTCTTCCAACCATTATCCCACACTCTTAAAATCCATTGCCACACATATTTCTCCTGATTTTTATCTATATAAATTGGAAAACTCAAAATTCTTTTGGAGTATAGTTTACCTCCTCATGGTTGATACTTTGTACCTCACCTTTTCGGGCCTGTTTGGACTTTAGTCTAGTTATAGGTCTGGAAGAAATGGGAGCTGGTGTGGGTGGGTCATGAAAGGAATTAGAAGTATCTTCCAAACCATTTGCTTCAGGGAATTCATTTGCTGTTTCATTTGGTGAAACAAGATTAATCACTCTAGGGCTAATCCCTTCAGGTGGAGGTTGGATGGCCAACTCCTCAGGGCAGGCTGGAGGTGGGGTGGGGCTATGTCTTCAGGGCAGGCTATCAACCTCTCCACTGACATTATTATCAATATCAATCCATATGTTGCCAGCCCATTTTCCAGGGTCCCATTCCTTTCCAGTCAATGCCCTCACTTTAATGGTAGATGAGATTTCAATTTATATTGCAAAGTTGTTACTCTAACAATAAGATTCTGAGTCTGATTTTAGGAGATCTCAAGTCTACAGTTACACGAAATAAGATTTTCCTTCAGGACACTCATAGAAACATTTACATCTGTCAGATGATGCATAAGCTTCTCATTTCAAGCCTTAAGCCCATCCCTTTCACTCATCAATGTATCCAGTGTTTCTAACAACAACCAGGCAACATCTCTATACCTCCTATCTCCACAAAACTCCATAAAGATGTCAAAAACATTATCCCCTAGAGCCTGGGGGTAAGCATTAGAAGAATTGAATGGTGATATTTTGACCATCTCTTTTGCCAACTCACCCCATGGAGTGGCAATATCATTCTTATTAAAGGAATCAGAGTCCTCAGTGCCTTTGAGTCCAGTCAGAGTAGAAAACCAATCATAAAAACCCATTTTTAAGATTATGCTTCTTAATAATCACTCCCTTGTTCCAAGATATATTACTCAGAATCCTCTAGAGAAACAGAAACAACAGGAAAAATCTGCAAATATAAAATTTATAAAAGTGTCTCATGTAACCATGGGAACAGAGAGTCCAAAATCTGTAGGGCAGGCTGTGAAGCTGATGAAACCAATGGAGGGTCTGGATGAACTCCACAAGAGGAGCTCACTGGCTGAAGTAGGAAGAGAGACTGTCTCTTCTGAATCCCCCTTAAAAGCCTTCCATTGATTAGATTTAATGTCACTCATTGCAGAAGACACTCCCCTTGGCTGATTACAAGCAGAATTAGCTGTGGATGCAGCCAACATGATCATTAGTTAATTCTATGAAATGTCCTCAAAGCAATAGACAGGCCAGGACTTGCCCAATCCGATAAATGGTTACCACCACCTGACCAAGTCAATGCATGAACCGGTCCATGACACTGGTGAACAATGAAATATCATGCCTTGCTCTTTTATGTGTTTGTGACCTATACTTACATCATTTCTTCTTTAAAAAACACCTGAAGGGGGTGTAAGCATAGTTCAGTGGTAGAATTCTTGCCTGCTATGTGGGAGACCTGGGATCGATTCCTAGCCCATGCACTCCTCCCGAAACAAACAAGCAAACACACAAACAAACAAAGCAAAGAAAAATTCAACAAATGGTGGGGCAGTAAAGGGATACTCACATGGAAAAAGAATGAAATGTTACCCCGCCATGCATCATACAAAAAAAAAAAATCACATACACACACAAACATCTGCCAAGATGTCTTTGTACTTTCCTAAGCTTTAAAAAAATAGCAAAATTTTACTGGAGTGTTTCCAGTAGCCTTAGTATGGCTATTCACCTCACAAAATCAACTCATAGGTTTTGGAACTGGGAAGACATAACTTAAAACTTATAATTGCCCTACATATTAGCTCTACAATTCTCAGACAACTTACTTACTTTATCTGAGACTCAATTTTCTCACATGTTAAATTTTGTTGTGTGGGTTTTCTTTGAGGATTGAAATTGAAAATATATGTAATGTTCTGACCACATGTAAGATACATAAAGCCATCCCAAGATTTTTAGTTTCTTCTTCCTCTCTTTGTTTAATATTTAGAAGAAGTAAAAGTTCTATAAACAGGGCCACTGGTACTTATATAACCAACCATATTGCTTTCTGTCATATCATTTAACCATCTCTAACCTCATTTTATTCTTATCAAGTAAGACATGGGATTTCAAGTATGAGTATCAACATTGTAGATAGTTCCTAATATACACAGAATACTCAGTCCTACTGATAAAGAAGCAGAAAAATCAATGAGCTTACAAAAATAATAATTGAGATAAAATTTTCCTTGCATTTATAAAGTTGATTTTATTTCCCTATGATGTTTCATTAAAAAAAATTCAAGAAGAGATAATCACCTCTGCAAATTAAAATTTCCCTGAAGATAGTCCAAGGACTTAACATTGGAGTTAGCTAATGGCTTAAGCATCTCTCCTGTGTCAGTGTCTTCATTCTCTTTGGTAATGACCTTGCATACCACTTGCCATGCTTTTACAGACATCACTGTTGCTCATCACTTCATTATTTAGCAGAAAGAGCCACATTCTAAAGAAAGTTTATTACTCATTCATTTCACTTGTCCATTAATAGACAAAGAGGATATAATACAAATTGGTGAGCTTCCATTTGAAAAGACTTGTGTGGTATTTTAAGACCTTCTTATTTGTTTGTTTGTTTTTATATATTGTTTTGTTTTGATTGGAAAAACCCAACAGCAAATGAAAGCAATTGGAGAAAACAAAATTATGCAGAAGATTGAGATAATTTCCTTTATTTTTATTTTCTAAGCTATTATATCTTGTGTGGCTTAAAAGAACATATGTACTAGGTATCTCATGGGAGAGTTTAGAAGGCACAATAAATTTGCTGAGGGCTTAGTGAAACTCAGCTATGGTCAGCAAATTTGAGATAAGAATGTATTTATCCCCACACAATTTAGTATATGAAAATGGGAAATTGGTCAGCATAACTCTGAGTCTATAAGGATATGGGGAGTTGAAAAGGCAACAGAGAAATGGGAATAGGTAGGCAACCAATTCATATGGTTCTCCAAAATTTAGACTCTAGATGTAAGCAGACAGTTAGAACTCTTGAAAGGCATTAAAACAGCCTGGGACAGAGTTTCAATTACAGAATGACAATGGTGGTTGGTCAGACAGTCACTGCCTTCCTCAGTTAAAACAAGATTCACAGGATCCTTCTTTTTCTGGCACATGTTAAAGTATGATTGGAAAATATATTCTTTTCATGTCATTCCTCAGGTTATAATATTTTAAGTCTACACTAGCCTCCATATTGAATCTACATTAACCTCAATCTAAATATGTTGGGTAGGCCATTCCATACCTCCTCATCTGACTGGCTACCTTTCAACCTCATCTACTCTCATTTTCCCATCCATGATTGGTGTTCCAGGCACAAGCACATTTGATCAGTTGATCAGTTGATTTGATTCACATTTGATCAGTTGGATTCTTCTTTAGGAAGTGCCAGTGCTCATTTTCTATACCCTTTGAAATTCCTACTCAACTTTCAAGTTCTAGCTCCCTGGCAACCTCTTTTGGGAGACTTAACTTAAAATCCTTGGTCAGAGTAAGTTTTTCTTCCTCTGTTCCTAGAAAACACTTCTTACAATTTCAACTATTTCATTTATCCTAAAAAGCCATATGCTAAAATTAACTTGGATTTTTTTTCCTGACTAAATATCATACTTTGTAGGAAGAGATTATATTTTGCTCATCCTTAATACCTATAGTAGCTAGATTTTGGTAGATATCAATAACTATGTGTTGAGCTTATTTAATGAGCATGTGAACACAAACATGAAAATAGTTCTAGGAGTTGATGTGTGAAGGAAGAGGTAACTTATCCTTGGCATGGAGTTGATCTGACCAAAATTGACTGACATTATGGCCATTAAATAAGGCAAGTAACTATGAAGAATCCAATCTTTTCTAATAGTTACCCCTTCCAATGCTATTTGAATAAATAATGATTATCTTCAATTCACAAGTCAGTGGCTACTCTTACATACGCTTACTTTCTGAGGTCTTTCACCACATCAACATCATTTCTAATTTATTCTCTAAAGCTTTGGTGAATTAATTCAATAATGAAATCACTATTAGATGTCTTTTTGTGAGATGTGTGGAAAAGTGACTTATAAACACTGGAATAGAGGTTTCAATTAGACATAATTTATAGCCAAAGTTGAGTTAAAGCAACTACTTAGCTATGATTCTTGGCCCTTGACAGGACATTTTTGGAAAATTTACTGTGCAAGACTTCATTGCACTGTTCAAATAAGGAATAATCTTCTCTAAACAATTCAACCAAGAACAAGAAATATGATGGTTTACAATATTCTGTCATGAAAATATGTAGAAATTTGAATGTTTCAAGTCTGAAGTTTGAAAGAAAACTTTTAAATTATATATGTGGTAATTCTTCATGCTTATGGATTAAAATGAAATTTATATACCATTTCTGGTTTCCTCATATTTATAAATATTACATTCTTTCTCTTTGCATTTATTTTGCAGTACATTTGGTGGGTTACAAACGTATAGGACAAGGACTATTTTAATTTTGCTAGTAATTCTTTCAAGGAGAGTGAATTTTCCATATTTTGCAGATGATCTCAACATATTGCAACAGTTAAAAAATGCAAAAGTAGAAAAGATTTTCTAGCTTACAAAAGTAGACAGTTTCCCATTTTGTTGGTAAAAATGCAAACTTGTAACACACATATACACCTGAGCACATTATAGCAGCCCAACATGGTTATATGGTAAATATAGTTTATTTGGGCAGCTTTAAAGTGTCAAAACAGGATGATGTTCCACATTGCTAGCTATTGAGAAAACAAATGTGATGTAAAAATCAGCCTATATGAAATACATTTGTAAATAGCAGTAACCGTATAAGTGTGGAACCATTTAAATCCAATATTGTATCAGAGTAGAAAGTAGATGAACCTGCAGACATGATTGTTGTAGACTGCACCAGGGACAAAATTTGAGTTAACAGGAATATGACTATGTTATACTGTTTAAACAAATTGGCTAGGGGAATGGTCTTCTCAAATAAAAAGCTCACCAGAATTTGTGTGATTGGAAGATTAAGACAATAAGGGGGTGTGATCCAGATGATTAGGCCCAAGATTTTCATAAGACCGAAAATACAAATTACTAGAAACAAGATGAAGAAGGAAAGGTGAAAATCTGGAATACTGGTCAACCTCAGGAAGCTAAATTCCTTCTCTCTGGTATGATTCTTCTGATAGACTGATTATACATAAAGAAATTATAAAATTATACACATTTGAAGTTCTATTTGTAAATTGTGTGTATATGTGTGTGTGTGTATAATCTTCTTTCTGATCATTTTACAAGGAGATTATAATCTCTAATTTTTTCAGTTTATTTTTTTCATGAAGCACTCACTATGTACCATGCTAGGCAACACAGAAACAATTGCTTTCAAAACAAAGTTTCTGACCTTGTGGCATTTACAATATCATGAGAACCCAGGCATTAATAAAATAACCAACCATATCAATGCATGTTCTCCAAAGAGTGAGACATATATCAAAGGAAATATGCAGGAAACTAAGAGGAAATTTTGTCTTGGATATGTGAAGTAACTCTCGACCTAATGATAAACCAGAATTAATATTTATTAAATGAATGCTATAATGCTAAGTGCTTTATAAGTTTTAATCCATTTCTTATAAATGGACACCCTATGAGAAAGTACCGTATCTTCCTTTTTAAGAGGAAGAATTTGAGGCAAAAAGTGGTTGAGTAACTTGCTTGGTAAGTCTGATTCCATAGTTCATGTCTTTATTACTTCAGCAGATAAATGAGAGAGTCAGGCTCTGACTTCAAAGCTCACTTAATTCAATAAATTGGATTTGTCTATAAATTATAAAATAAGATGCTTTCTCACACTGAATTATATTATTCAGTGTGCATGCAGCTGTATATACTTTATCAACAATTTTAGGAATACAGAAAATGATTGTATTTATTATATGACTTGTCTGTTCTGTCAAATATGGTGAAACACATATCCTATCTTAAGATGAAAATGAACTTTGAAGAGGAATAAATTTGAATGCCTTTCTGGCTATGTAATTTTAAATTAATAATTAAACTGGGAAACTCCATTTCCTTACCTTTAAAATTCATATTATATGACTGAATGCATAGGGCCGTTGGGAAAATTAAATCAACACTATAAAAAGTTCTCAAACTTTGCAGGCATTATTATTTCTCTGTCTCTCCCCTTTGTATTTTAATATATGTGTAGGTCTAAATCTTCTTCAGACATCCAGTGCAACAAAGAAATGATCTGATTTATGAATGAAGGTATTAGGCTTATAGCATGACCATTCCCTTGACCATTTGACTATAAGTTTTCCTCACAGAAATAACCATTAAGGTGATGATCTTTCATACAGGTAGGGAAAAATATTACAAAATGTCATAATTATTGTGCTTAGGGAAATACAAAAGAGTTTTGTTTTCTATTTCTCCTAGATTCTTCCATGATCACATTACTCAATTTGTTCAATCCATATAAAATCAAGCAAACTTCACTTTGAAAGTTTAAGGCTGACAGGAATATTCCAATGAATTGGTCAATTAATTAAATCCCTTGTTTCAATTCTTCTTTTGTCTTGAAATTGTATGGATGTGAAATTTATTGCATATTGTTGTGGTCACTCAAAAATATCACTATCAGGATGGGGCACATATTTCTGAAAAATGCTTCAGCTTTAACTATCTAATGCATTTCCTCAAGGGCATTTTTTTTGTCCACTTGAATACATTTTTCTAAAATATACAAAAATGGAGGATTTTGTTAACTTTCAAAATGTGATTCATTTCTTATTTCATATTTCATGGATTATGAACCTTTATTTCATGCCAAGGATTGTGCTCAGCTTTAAAGATAGAAGCAGGGACCCCAAGCTCAGAAAATTTCAATTAATACAAGGTCTATATTTTCATAATTAAGTGTAGATATATATTTACAAAGAAATCAAATAAACTATTAATTGGATGTAAGAACTTACACAAATAGTTATTTGTATTACATTTTGACAGAATTTGTAGAAAATTTGACTTCAAATGAAAATATATTTAAATAACAAAGTTCAGTAATAGAGAGATGTAAAAATAATTGTATGGAATAATACAGAATGAATGACTGAAATATTGCTGTATATGATATATGGAGCAGAAATCAGCTCTAAGGTACAAAAGCTGCTTTAAAGAAAGCTCAAGAAAATATTTTGATGAGGGGAAGTGACAAATTCCAGTAGCTTTTTCCTTTTAATTGAAAGTAATATCTACCATGTGACAACAAACCAGTTCTAACACTTAGTTTATTCAGACCCCATGTGATCTGACAAAACCTTGTTCTAGAAACTATAGGTGGAATGGGAATAAATGGTGCACAAAGAATGAAGTTCTTGTCTAGGGATAGCCATAATCCATTGCCTCCTTCCTAAGTTACAGCAGGACTTTTATATTCTTACAGTATAGCACTAAACAGATTGTATTGAATTCCCTCCTTATGTTTTCATTTCCTTATAAAACTGTACAATCGTAGTGCTTCTTGAAGATTCCTTGGATCTAGCAATGATGCTTTGCTTATTATGGATGAACAATTCCTCAAATTTACTTATGCTATGCAAGTTCAAATTCACCAGAAATGTTATATCTAAAACAATTAACTTGCCATATGCTTCCTTTAGCCTTAAAAGTCTTAAAAAAGGCTCACCTCACTTCATTCTAAAATTTTAAAAGTACTGATTAATTATGGCAGACAACAACTGTGGCTACAATTTAATCTGTGAACAAATATCAAATATCTGGCCCATCTTGAGAGATAGGTAACAGGGAAGATATGAAGGAAGGCATGAGGGACTCCAAAGCCCAGGAATATGACATGGTATAGATAAATTCTACAGAAGTCTCAATTTCTCCTGAGATTCAGCCATGTATATTTGTAAAAAGCATCCTTTTCCTACTTCAGATGTTAAGAATTCAAAAAGGTATTCTTTGAAATTCTGATTGTGATTTACTTTTGTGGCTGAAGAAGGAAGATGTCTTATTTAGAATGACTCTCACAAGTGGGGAGAAGTATGTGGGTGGCAAGGAAGTCTTATTAAAAGACCTCTATCCTAGATGTTACAGCAAGTCACATCAGCCTTGTGGTCACTTTCTTATCAACCATAAAAGAAAAGCCCTCAAAGAGTAACTGCTATAGAATCATGATTGTCACTATGTGTATTATTATTTTTATCTACATGTGGCAATAAATAACCATACATTTGTTTGTAGACATATGGAAATTTTAAGGAAACTTAAGAAATTGGTAATTGTGGTAAATATAAGAAGGGAGAATAGGAATGCAAGATTGTAGAAAGAAAAGGGAAATCTTTAAATTTTTATATTATAGCCTTCCATAGATACGAGAGTGAGGAGAACTTCCAGGAACAATGCATACAGAGATAAGATGCTTGCAAGAAATATCTATCAGAGTTAATCCACATGGATGCAGGGATGACTTTTCTATCTTGGCAAAAAATTACTTTAAGAAGCTGTAAGCAGACAAACCAGTAAAGTCCTTTCATAGAAGGGCAAGAAGGGTAGACACTCGTGTCTTGTGAGATATGTATCTTTGACTTTATCTTTATTGCTGCTTTGGAGTGTGTGTGTTTCTGTGCATGTTATATCCAAGTATTGTAATGTATTAGAACTCACACTAGCTGTTACTTTGAAATGGAAAAAAATTACAGGGCTTAAATCTACAACTTTGACCATTGCGAAGGAAATACATTATTAGTTGTTCAGGATTTGTGTACTTAAAGTGCTCTTTTCTCAATCCCAAGGAGGAAGGATCATTTTGGAAAATATCCTCCTTTATGAGTAAATCTTCTGTTTAATGGCATACAGACACTCAGCTAATGTATTTAAAATAACAAAAGGGAAATTGGAATTTATACTGCCTATTTACTATCCTTCCTTTTACAAAGATCCAGCAATCTACAGCTCAGGAAGAAAATAAATACATTTAAATAATAGTACCTCCTGGCATGCATGTAGATAATTGATTTTAACAAAGTAATTATTCTATTTCGATTTCATTTCACCTTTAGAAGAGCCTGTAATAGATGTTGCACAATTAGGATTAAGAATGGGAAAATAGGAACACAAATAAATGCTATGTCTGTTTTTAGATTAGTATTTTCAAAATTGCATTCAATAAAATTACTGGATAACTGGTAACAAAATGGGGTTTGGGGGAAGGTATATTGTGGAACACTAAATCTGGAAAGTGCCAGGTTTTGAAAAAAAGATAAAATGGAATTTTGTTTTGCAAGAATTATCAGAGCCTTTTATATATCCACGTGCATTGTGAAATAAAGGGGTTGGCAAGAATATGCTGCACTACTCAAGTTTACTCAATGAAAAGGGCTCATTCTCTTTAGGCTAAGAATCCTTAATTTCACTATGGCCACAGATAAT
>PVIY010045091.1:0-19314 GCA_004026745.1 Myrmecophaga tridactyla | reverse complement strand
AAAAGAAATGTTCCAATATTCCAAAGAAAGGCAGGAAGAATAAAAGAAGAAATGAAAAAGAGAAAAAATAAAATAAAATTTTAAAAATGACATACTTAAGCCTTCACATTACATTAAATATATATAGTCTAAATATATCAATTAAAAAACAGCTATTCGCAAAGTGGATAAAAAATAAGAGCCCAAATATATGTTGCCTATAAAAAAAATTCACATCAAATGCAACAACACACAGTTAAGAATAAAAGGATGGAAAAAGATATATCATGGAGAATTAATCAAATGAAACCAAGATTGACTTTATTAAGATTAGAGAAGGATGACTTCATAGTAAAGAAAATTAGCAGGTACATAGAGAAGTGTCACATACAGTAACAATCTACCAAGAAGACAAAGCATAGACATAGGTATAAAAGACATGAAGCAAAAATTGATAAAACCCAAAGGAAAAATAATTGAATCTTCAGTAATAGACTTCAAAACTCCTTTCTCCACAATTAATCAAACAACTTGAGCAAAAATAGGCAAGAATACAGAATAACTGAACAATTCCATCAACCAACAACATCTACTCAATATTTATAAACTCTGCACCCAACAGTGGTCCAAAATTGAAACATGAATAAGGAGATGCTTCTTTCTGATGATTGTGGATTACTTAGGTCTGGCTGCTGGAAATCCTTGGTTCTTGGCTTTTATGTCACATGGCAGGTACATGGTGTCCTCTCCTGGTTTCTCTGCCAATAAAGGACTTTAGTAATCTGGATTAAACCCAATCTGATTCAGTGGTGCCACATCTTGATTTAAATAGCATCTTGAAGAGTTATATTTACAATGAGTACATACCCATCAGAATGTGAATCAAGGGCATAAACATGTCCAAACTGCATACACAATTCGATATACCCTAAAAAGTTAAAAAAAGGAATCCAAATGGAAAGTGCACAAAAGACATAAACTGATATTTCACAGAAGATATATAGATTATTAAAAAGCACACGAAAAATTTTCAGTATCATGAACCAATAAGGAAATGCAGCTTAAATTGCAATCAGGTATCAAAAATATCTAGTAGATTCTCTTTTAAAATAAAGGACAACACTAAATGCTGGCTAGCATGTTGAAAAACTGGATCCCTCATACATTGCTAGTGGAGTGTATAACCGTATAGTTGCTCTGGAAAACAATTCAGCAATTTCTTCAAAAAACTACTCATACAACTACCATACAACCCAACAATTGCCCTCTTGGGCTTTCATTCCAGAGAATTGATAACTTATGTTAATATAAAACCTTGTGTATAAATTTCATCACAGGTTTATTTATGATAGCAAAACACCAGAAACAAGCCGGTTATTCTTCAATAGTGGAATAATTAAGTGAACTGTGATGCATCTCCAGTACATCAATCAACTATTGATTTGTGGAACAATCTGGATTGGATCTCCAGAGAGTTATCCTAAGGAAAAAGAAAATTTCAATCTTATAAGGCTACGCACTATATGATTTCATCTATAAAATATTCTTGAAATGAAAAAGTTATAGAAATTGAAGAACAGTTTAGGGGTTGTCAGGGCAATAGAGGAAGGGAAGTGTGTTTGGATGAAAAAGGGATCTGTGTGGTGATGGAAATATTTTTACCTTGAATGTATCAATGTGAATGTTCTGATTGTGATATGCTACTATACATTTGCAAGACATTACTATTTGGGGTAACTGGTAAAAGATGCTTGGGATTTCTATTATTTGTTGCAACTGCATGCCACCCTACAATGATCTCAAAATAAAAAGGTTAATTTAAAAAAGTAAATGTAGTAATGCAGACAAAAGTAATTGAGGAAAATAAATAGATATTTGAAAAAAGCAGAAAGCAATAGAAGTGATTCATACACTCGAATTAGTGCTTTGAAAAAGACATTTGCAGCCACTAGATTGTTCAAACAAAAAAACGGGAGACAAAAATTGACTTAATGAGGAAAATGAGAGATACCAAAAGAATAATGCTAAAAATAGTTTGTACGAGTCTATTACATATGTTTGAAACTAGATTAAATATGCAGGTTGATAAGGAAATAGCTACTATATTTGACACAAGAAGTTATGGCAATCTGAATAACAGTAACGGAAAAATCTTACAAAATTCTCAGAGTTAAAATAGCTCCAAAAATGAAATTTATTGAATGTGCAAGAAAAAGGATGTTTCTCATATAAGTTAATTTCTTGGAGGCAATAGGGATGGACTCTAAATACATTTCATTTGTAATGAAAACAGAACAGGAAGATAACTACAAACCATCCTAATTTAGGAACATTGATGCATAAACACTAAATCAAAATTTAGTCAACAGAGTCCAGCAAATATTTAAAATATATTAACCCATCACCAAATGAGATTATTTTGAGAAATCAAATCTCTACAAATATAGAAAAACCCAAACAAATATCTAATCAGGTTAGCACCCGCCATATTATAGCAATATACTTAATCATGGGAAATGAGAAATAATTCCATACCAATCCAAATTAAGAACATTTTATCTCCATCTACCTAATAAGGTAAGCAAATAAAATGAAAGTTTATATATAGGAAAAAGGAAGCAACTTTCTAATAATTTTCTGGTAACATAAATATATTAGAAAAGACTAACAAAAACAATTGAAAAAGGATTAGAAGAAATAAGATACATCATAAGAATGGCCAAATAAGTTATATCAAAGAATGATTCATAAGGAGGGCAGATTTTATGTATTTTTCTTCTAATCACTGCATATTAAAAAAGAAAAAATATTTAATGATAAAATTTGTTACTTTTTGGCTATGCATAAGTGATCCCTCTCTATCACTCATACAAAGCTGATTTTTCAAAATGGTATACAAATTTTAAAAAGCCATGCTTTGCCAGAAAACAGTTTGTAGCCACATCTTTCTGCAATCAAATCATGTGAACCAAACACTAATCTATAGTGCAGCAAGAAATGACTCAAGAAAACAGGTTTATAAATGGATCTTTATTCCTACGCACCCATGCAATTTTAGGAGAAAATGCACTTTTGGAAACCTACAGATACAAGTGATTATGTTAGTTTAATCACAGGACTTTTGCTTGTTTCTTTGTTTTGTTGTTAGGTTCTTTGTTTTTTATGGGGTAGGAGTTGTTTGTAACATCTGTTCTTACAAACGTCTAGGCTAAAGAAAACATAGTCTCCACGTCTAAACATCACACAGAGTCCAGAACTGAGCAAAAAAAAATCTCAGGAAAGAAAGACAGAAAATTTGGGGAGGGGTGAGAGGGAATTATTGATCAAAGCCAGAAAATAAAACTAAAATTTCAAAACACCACTGCTTTCTGAGACTTTGATGAAATGACAAGGATGTGGTGCTAGTACACACTGGATTGCCTAAAAAATCCAACAGGCAAGTTGGCTTATATTAGGTAATTACATTGGAGCAGGCAAGTCATGGATATAATGTTCATACATCTGTTTAACATCTTCCCAGTGTCTATGTTATGAGGTCAGACTTGTATGAAACCAAGTGCAAAAAAAATTGCTAAATTAATGCAATCCATCAAGAAATGGAATTGAGTTGTTAAAAAAAATGTAATTACCTAATATAAGCCAGTAATATCATCTTTGCTCATGCAAGATCATTCATTCATGGTAGGGGAAAGAGCCTTAAAAAGAGTTCAAGATAGCTGTGAAGAGGCGGTGATTTAGCTATCACAGATTTTATTATAATCAACTGATCTCATCCAGATAAAATGAATTAAAATAAACATTTTCTCATGCCATTTTCCCAAAGTGATTCCTAAAAGAAAATTCAATATATTTTTTTTAATTCTACCAACTCTGTAGCCAAATTATCCATCTTTTCAAACTTAAAATGGACATGCTGTCTTATTGATAAAGGTTTTACATTTATGTTACTATACTTATCAGTTTCAGAAACGGAACACTAGTGATGATGCCACGCCATGAAAGATGAAAAAATTATCACATCTATGGTTCCTTCCACTCCACCTATCCCCAACTTCCCAGTTTTATAAGCAAAAACTGTGAGGTTTTCTTTCCCCCAAAATAATTGCTATATTATTTTTGAGTCAGGTGTCTACTGTTTTAAGAATTATAGCATTTACCCTATTATAATTATATATATAGCACAGGTGTACAAACTTGATTCCATTTTTTAAAGGACAAAATGCTCCTTTTCAATTCTTTCACATGTAAATTCCCAAGTTTCGCCCAAATGCGTTTGTTAGATCATGCTTAAAATGCTTGTCTGTGGCTACTTTGTTTTCTCCTCCTCTCTCATGACAAATCAGTGGCAATACGATTGCTCAATCTTTTTGTATCCAAGAATGTCTTGGTTTGGTTTCATAGATGTACACTCCTTTAAGTAGATGTGGAATTCTAAACTCAATCAAGATTTCTTTCAAAGCTCTAGATTATGTTGTATTTTATTCTGCAATATGAATATGATGTGACTGAGTAGAAATCTGATTTTGGCCTAATTAATTTCCTTTGCTATTTTGGTTCAGTACTGATGAGCGTAGTATAGTTTTTTCATTATGCTTTAAATTAAATATCTGACAATACAACCTAGTATTTATCATTTCTCACCAATACTTAATAGACAAGATTTATCTACAAAAACCATTGGCCCAAGAATTTTTTTCATGTATTATGCCATTAAAAATTTCCCTTTCCATTTTCAAAAAGGCACACTTTATAAATTTAATATGACTTTATAAATTTAATGTGACATTATCTTCCTTTAGGCACTGACTGTTCTGATGCCACTTTAAATTCTGTGATTACATTATCTTTATGTGAATTTCTTTATTAGCTCATCTAAATACTTTTTTTAGCCTGCATTCTTAACACTATAGTATCAACATTTTTATTATTTTCTTTTGAGAGTAAAACAGTTTCTACCTAAAATTAAATTGTTCCCTAGATCTAAAATTCTCCACACGATGTCCTTGTCTCGAAATGCACTCTATTTTTCTTTTCTTTTTTTATTTTACTTCACAGGTCTTCCGGTTTATTTATATTTTTGTTCATCTTTAGTAGGAATATTTCCATCCAGGTCTGTGTTTACCCTAAAAGATTTCCCTTGACTCCCTGTTTGTTTACCATTGCATCATTTCTGTCTTTCTTTTGGGAATAAAGCTAGAGGGCAGGTGCTATAGGGCTTCTGAACTAGATAGGGTTATGCTACCATCTATACCAAATAAAACCCACAGCTTCAGTAGCTTAACATAACAGACATTTGTTTTCTGCTTACATAACAATCCTAGATGGGTGTTCCTGATCTGAGATGATTTAGGGACCCAGGCCCCATTATGTCTTGTGGCCATACCACCCCCTAGGGCCCTGAATTCTTTCTCATCCTTTCAGCAGAAGGCAGAAGAGAAGTTCTATAAAATGCATTGGCCCAGAGTGACACCCACCCCATTCTTCCTTAATGTTTAATGACAAAATTCAGTTCCATGGTCAGACCTAGAAATAGGGCTGGGAGGAGATGGTGCTGGTATACGGTAATTGGTCTGGGCAATCTTTTGATATCTCTACATAATGAAGGAATTACCCTTTTCGGTGGACAGCTATCATCTCAGTCCTATTCTGCCACTTGATCGCTAATTATCAGTGAACATCCTTCTTATTCACCCCTCAACAAAGAAGACAGCCCAGCATCCCTCTATTCTCTGCATCAGTTCAGAGTTGAAGCTCTGTGGCTGAGGTGTAGTTTTCCCCATCAGTTCTGAGTGTGGCCCTTTTTTCCACACAAGACAAATCACCTGATCCTGTATTTTCTAATACTCAATGTAAAAAGGTGGGAAAAAAGAAAATAGCTATAATAAAATATCTCATTCAGAAAAAGGATGTATAGGAAACACACGTCCCCAATGAAGATGAAAATCTTACCGGACATGTTTTAGGAAGAACACTGGCTCTGGTAATGGGGGAAATTTGTTGTTTAGATACTGGTCCTCCTTCCTGAGAATAAGTATCTTGTCCAGGATTCTCCAAATACACTTAGTTCAAAAGTCTGTGCAGTGTTTGCTTGTACAGCCTTCAGGACACCTCTGCAGTGGTCACCGGAGAATAGGTATTTGTTAGAGAATACACTGCTTTCTCCTTGTGCCAATTATGGAGCTCTTGTTTCTCTGTTCCAAAGCCCTTTCTCTACCACATTTCTGCTTTGCCAGCTGGCTCCCTATGAGTCTTGGAACAGTAGAGGCGCAAGAGGGAAACTCCTAAGACAGAAGAAAAGAAAAAGGAACTAGTTCTTCCTGTCTCTACTCCAACAATGCTTCTGTACTACATGTGTGTTAATTCCATCCTGTGAATCAGCCAAATCCAACTTGAAGTTGTTCCAACCCTTTCTTGCAGTATTAGCCAGGTTGCATGTCCCTCAGAGAGACAAACTTCAGCCAAGCAGTTCTGCAGCCTCTATGGTCTGAGTTTTAAGTCAATGGAGACACCTCTTAAAGCTTCTAATCTTGAATAATTCCAACCTCTTCCCCTTGATCCCCCAACCCTAGGGATAGCTGCTGCCTCCTGAATATGCTACTTCTGAGACCCCTTAATTCTGCTGTCTAGTCTTTGTATTTATCTACTTATTAGCATATACTTATTAATCATTCTTTTTATCACCACTTTTAAAATAGCTTTTGTGATTTCCATCTCCTTATTGGACCCTAACTGATACTGGCACTGGAACCAGAAGGACTGTTGGGAAGGAGTTCCTCAAAGTTGGGAATGGAAATTGGCTAAATTGAATACTTGGGTTTGAACAGCACATCAGCTCCTTGCCAAGGGGAAACAGGATGCCCCTTATCATAAAATATCATGGCACACCAAATTTTCACCTGTGTCTCGTTGTGATAAAGTACCTAATAAAAAAAGCGCCTTATGAAATCAAATGACTTCTGTACTGAGTTTTAAGCCATTTGCAGTGTTAGGTAAATTCCTCTGGTTGTACAAAAAGAAAATTACAAGTTCAGTTCATCAAACTCTCAACTAAATTCACATCTAGAGAACCAACAGACTTCCAAGGAAAACTTAAATTGCCTCAGTTTTTTTCTAGCCACAGGAATAACACTGAGAAAATCAAAAACAAAATTTAATTGCATGCTGCCTTCATTAGCCAGGTCTGCTATGAAAGATACCATAAAGTGGCTTAAACAATGGGAATTTATTGTCTCCATCTGAAAGGCTAGAAGTCCAAAATCAAAGTGTCAGCAGGACTGTGTTTTCTCTGACGTCCACCACATTCTGGTGGTGGCTTGTTGGTCATCCATCTCTGCCTCTATAACACTGAGTTCTTTCTTTTTCTGTCTCCTCTTCCTGGTTCTACTGACTGACTGCAACTGTCTATTCTTCTACTTAGGACCTGAGTCATCTTAGATTGAGGGCCACCTTGATTCAATTTGGCCTCATCTTAATAAAGTGTTCAAAGACGCTACTTACAAGTATTTTCACACCCACAAGACTAGGAATTGGATATGAACATGTCTTGTGGGGGTATGATTAGTACCCAACTTGTGGGTCAAAGAATTACAATGCCCCTTAAATTTACAGCCACACTGTTATTTCATGTAGAAGTAGAGAACTCCTTAGAACTTGGAATAGACACTTCTGGTTGAATTCAGTTGAAGTTAAGAATCTTAGAAACCCAAGTGATTTTGAACTTCCCTTGCAAGTAGAAGCAACTTGCCATCCAAGTCTAAGAAGACTAGCTTTCCCTTTTTGTTAAATCTTGTAGTAAATTTACATTAAGTAGTGGATTTAAAAAGTTTCCTATTTCCCTAAGACCCAGCCCAACCTAAGCCACCAAAAGGTTTCTGTTGGGTCATAATGAGGGTCAAATATAAGCAAGCTAAAGGGACAAGTTCAAAGACTTTTCCTGGAGGAAATAATTTATACACACTAAATGTTGCAACATTTTATTAATTTAAATCAGCAGAAGCCAAAATAATATGTGTACAATGGATTCTAAGGGTGTTATGGGTACATTTACCAAAGAATTTGGAAATGTTTTTAACAACATTTTAGTTTTTTAGTAAACTGAAACTTGGACTTAATTATGACGAGTATTTAATAAGATTGTGATATTGGGGCTTTTCTTGCAAAAACTAGAAGAAACCTAAGGTTTAAGAAGATCATATGCATTCTCCTACCTTAGCCCTAAACACAGTTCTGGAAATACTCCCTTCAATGAGGCATAGAAAATCCACCAGTGAAGGGAGCATGAGTATTAATGGAGAGCTCCATGATGTATTCCTCTATCAGCCAAGGATGATGGTGGCAGAAGCTCTGTTTTAGCTTGCTAAATGCCTCCAGAATGTAATATGTCTGAAGTGGAACAGCTTTAAAAAAGGGAATCAGTAAAGTTACACATTTACAGTTCTGAGGCATTAAAAAAGGTCCAAACTAAGGCATCCAGAGAAAGATACCTTGACTAAAGAAAGGTCAATGTCTGTCACATGGGAAGGCATATGGCTGGCATCTGCTGATCCTTGTTCCCTGTTCTGTTGCTTCCAGCTTCTGAAGCAGTGGTTTCCTCTTTAAGCATCTGTGGGCCTTCACTTAGCAACTCTGATTCCGACTTGCTTAGCACCTCATATGAAGACACATAGTGACATCTTCTGGGCTCTACATCTCCAAACACCCATTTCTAGGCATCTGCTCTCTGTTGCCACTCTAAGCATTTCCAAACGTCTGAGTATCTGTCAGATCTGGAGCAACTGTTCTCCAAGTGTCTGAGCTTCCTCCAAAATATTTCTCCTTTTAAAGGACTCCAGTAAACTAATCAAGACCCACCTTGAATGGGCAGTCACATTTCCATCTAATCAAAAAGTCACACCCACAATTGGGAGTGTCACAACCCCATGGAAACAATGCAAATAAAGATTTCCACTCTACAATATTAAATCAGGATTAAAGAATATGGCTTTTCTGGGGAACAAAAGAGTTTCAGACTGGCACAGGCTCCTTTGAACTCCCCAATTTCAATAAGAACAATGTGATCCCAGAGTAGCAGAATCCAGGAGACAGTGCTTAACCACCAAAGTTGAAGTCAGCACATTTATCCTTATGGTCAATTGGGCTAAGAGGTTATCAGAACATTTTGAACTTCAGGGTGTTAGACAGTAAGCAATTTTATGGCAGTGTCCCTACGAATGATAGAGATGGGGTAGCCTACAAATATGTTAGAACAGGAAAAATTCTAGTCTGGTGGCCAGAAACAGGAAATTGAATCAACACAATGGACAGTCACAGCTTCTCATCTTAATTTCAAACCTAAGACTTTTCAGACAAGTGCCCATTAGGTGAAAGAGAGGATGATTTCTCCTGAGGCAAAAATCCTGCTGTCCTGTCACTTTAAATCATCCCCATGGCCTTCCTCTAAGAGACCAATTAATTAAGTAATGGTACACTGGGGAGAAGGGGTATGCAGATCTTTCACAGATTACTGCACACTGGTTCTAAGACACTGATCCCTGGTTACTGAGTTCTGGCCACTGAGGTCAACAGATTAAAAGGAGGCTTATAGAGGAATTTTTACCCATGTTCAAATAACACTGAGCCTCATAGGTCTGCAGATACATCCTGTAATTATTTCCCCAGTTTCTGAATCTATAATCAGAATAACTTTTTCTTAGAAAATGACAGAATATCCACGTTAAAACATAAGGTTTTCACAGCGGGCTCTTTCTGCCAATCTAATTCCCTCATGGATCAAGTGGACTTCTGAGTTATTTGCATCTAATCAGTTCACAGTCTCAGGAACCACACTGAAAGTTGGTTCTCAAACCTTTGCTTCCTGGGCTCATGGGTCTTGATTATCTTAAGGATCACAAGGTCATTTAGATGAAACTCTACTGAGTGAAAAGGCAACAAGTTATATACCCTGCCAAGCTATATGTGCTGCTTTCCAAGTTATAATAGGTTACTGCTTTAGTAAATCATTTGCCTTTTCATTAAGAGTGGGTCCCCCATACAAATGTCCCTGATTCTATTCTTCTTGCCTGGAGAGGGTATGGGAAGAAGTGACTTTGACAGGGGCATCGCTCAACACTTAGGCCCCTGGCTAAGCTGCTACTGCCTAAGTCAAGAAACAACAAAAGTGTACAGCAGCCAAATGTTAGAGAAAGCTTTGGCCTGCAGGAACCTAGAACTGGAGGAGGCTCTACAGTGGGGAAAAGTGTGCTCTGTCAGACTCTAGTATGTGAACCACATTAGGACCAAGAGAGAAGACATTGTCCTCCTCCAGTGTTCCTTCTGTGCCCTTCACTGCAAGCCTTTAACATTGTACCACTAGCAAGAAGTGTTTGCAGGTCTCAGGTATGTTATCAGTACATTGATCACTGATGGAGTCTTTAGTGACTCACATAACTTCTGTTCAAGTAACACTGTTGAGAATTAGTCACATGGACACATTCAGGTATGAAGGAGTCAAGAAAATATTAGTTCCTGCAGGGGAGCCATTTCTCAGTAATAGTTATGCTATGGATGGAGAGATGGAATTTTGACGGAAGCAACCATTTCTGCTATAATTCATATTATCCATGTATTCATCAGGTTCTGTTGAAATTGAGAAGAATATGAGACATAGAAGACTTTATTTATGTTGACTCTATTGCAATGCTTGCTCTAATTTGCTAGCTGCTGGAATGTGATATACCAGAAACAGAACAGATTTTAAAAAGGGGAATTTATTAAATTGCAAGTTTACAGTTTTAAAGCCATGAATTTCCCAATTAAAGCAAGGCTCAAGAAATGTCCAATCTAAGGCATCCAGGAAAAATTTACCTTGGTTTAAGAAGGCTGATAACATTCCGCATTTCTCTTTTAACTGGAAAGGCACATGGAGAACATGGCGACATCTGTTAGCTTTCTTTCCAGGTTTTTCATGAAGAACCCCCCAGGGTCATTTTTCTTTCTTTATCTCCAAAGGTCTCTGGATGTGTGGGCTCTCATGGTTCTCGTGGCTATCAAGCTATTTCCAAAATGGTTGCTCTTAAAGGATTCCAGTAAACTAATCAAAACTCACCCGGAATGGATGGAGTCACATCTCCCTCTAATCAAGGTTAATAACCACAATCCGGCATGTCACATCACTGTGGACGTAATTTAATCAAGCTTTCATTTTGCAGTGCTGGAAAAGGATGAAATGAAAGGCTGCCTCCCCAACATGAATCAGGACTAAAACATGGCTTTTCTGGAGCACATAATTCTCTCAAACACTTGTTAAGTCAACTGCGGGTCAGTATTGCTGATAATAAATAATATGCAAACTTCTTTGGTTTTAATTCTCTGCTTAGGTATGTTAGCTAGTCATGTTGGTGAGAAGTTGAGTTAGAAAAAAATCAGATAATCTCTGGACTTTACGATTGGAGGATGGCATGTATTGCTCTCACATGTTGGAAAATTTACTGCTCTTAGTCTACAACTATAAAAGCGGTTCCAACTAAATTATTTTCTGGATCTAAATATTCTCCCATTTCAACTGGATTTCTCCATATACTACTCACAACTGGCTCTTATAGCTCAACTAAAGTTGTGTAAGAATATTGGAAACATATTTGGAAAAATTATTTGAAAAATATTTCCAAAATACTGGGAAAATATTTGTTATTTTTCCAAAACTCTTATACATACTCCCTTCATAATACTGCCTGGATAACTAAAGAAGAAGAATTGTGTTCATAATAAAATTTTGGGTCTTGTTTTCCTTTTTTTTGACATTCATTCAGATTCAAGGCATGTGATTTTCTTGTTGTCAGATTTATCATTACCATCATTGCTAAGAATTATTTTATTGTTTTGGTAAAATTAATTAAAAGAAAACCTGGTGATAGAAGATATTTATGTAATTTGTGTTAACCTTGAAAAAAAATTGTGTAAAAAGTAAAAGTAACCACCAAGGGTCTCTTAATTCAGAGGCGTTTGCCACTAACATTGGGTACATGTCTTTATGCTTCACTTATCTGTGCAATGTTTAATATAGTTCAGTGTATGCTAAAATTAAGCTTATCCTTTAAAAAATAGGGTATAATACAAAATACTTAAGAACAACCTTTATAATATCTGCATACTACCTAATGATATTAATATACCATGTTTGAAGTAGACACTCACCTGCTACTGTTGGACTTTGTGTTGGATCCAAATTTCCCACTTGGTCAACCATTATGATAGACATTGTTTAGATAAAGCAGAAATAAATGTTCCCTTAAATTTAGAATATCTAAAAAATATTTTAAAAGGTCAAGTTTCCAAATTAAAAATTTCCAAATGTTTAAGCTTTGACATATATTGATAACTGTCTTCTAAAATAATCTGTCATCTCAACAAAATTATGAGGGTTTCATTTCCTTTTAATGAAACCAATACCAGTTGCAAAGCATGTTTTCAGTATCTATCTGCTGAGACAGATATATTCAAATATACTCAAAACAGTGATGTCTTTTGTGCCCAATATCATTCTTACAAACACCTGTATTACTAGAACCTTCCAACATGGAGCATTGTAATAGTCCAACTCTGAGAGTCTTCAATGCCCTTCTTATTTGAGGGATTACCTTCTGTTTTTCAATATTCTAGATTTTTTTCTTTCTATCTCATGAGAAGTAACCAGGAAAAATAAAGCCTGTATATCTGAACTTAGTTGTTACTAGTTTTGTTTAATCACATCAGCAATTTTCTGGCATGTCTGATATTTATAAATGCCAAGGTTTGCTATTTAAAACCCTATATAAGATCAAAAGAACCTTATATAAGATCTACAGGTTGTGTCCTGTAGATGTAGGATGTGTTGGGAAAAGATTAAATTTGCTCAAGTATTTGAAAGAAATTATGAAATGTATATTTTAAAATAACTTTGCAATAATATTAACTAGGGTATAATATAGGCTGCTATAAAACAGATAACAAAATTGAGTGACGACAACAATGTAGCAAAATAGTTTTTAATCTCTGTTCTACTTTGCTAGCTACTAAATGTAATATATCAGAAACAGAATGACTTTTTAAAAAGGGGAGTTTAATCAGATGCTAGTTTACAGCTCCAAGGCCAAGAAAATGTCCCAATTAAAACAAGTCTATAGAAATGTCCAATCTAAGGCATCTAGGGAAAGATACCTTGGTTCAAGAAGGCCGATGAAGTTGAGGGTTTCTCTCTCAAGTGAGAAGGCACATGGTGAACACAGTCAGGGTTTCTCTCTCATCTGGAAGGGCACATGGCAAACATGGCATCATCTGCTAGCTTTCTCTTCTGGCTTCCTGTTTCATGAAGCTCCCCGGGAGGCATTTTCCTTCTTCATCTCCAAAGGTTGCTGGCTTCTTGTGGCTATGCCTTTCTAAGCTCTGCTGTCTTTGAATCTCTTTCATTCTCCAAAATATTTCCTCTTTCATAGGACTCCAGAAACTTGTCAAACCCACCCAAATGGGTGGACACATGTCGTCACCTAATCCAGTTTAACAACCACTGTTGCTTAAATCACACCTCCAGGGAGATGATCTGATTGCAGTTTCAAACATACAGTATTGAATAAGGATTATTCTGCCTTTATGAAATGGTATTTTGATTAAAACATGGCTTTTCTAGGGTCCATACATCATTTCAAACCAGCACAAACTGTTTCTCTACCTCCAGAGTTGGCTCATAGGCCCAGCATTCTCTCATCGACAATGTCAGTGATTCTCTGCCAAGGAATGATTACACCTGTTTCAGTGTCCTGTGGTTTAGGACAACCCCCATCAGGAACCCCCAATAAAGAAAACAAAAAATAAACGAATAAATAAAACATAAAACTGTTACAACCTCTTGTTATTTTATGGGTTGGCTCTAGGTAGATCCTCAAATGGTTTTACTCAGGCATCTGCAACCAGCTGGAAGGTCAAGATGGCCTTGCTCATACATTTGAAGATCACCTGGCTGTTGGCTGGAGACCCTTAGTTTCTTTTCCATGTGGCTTCTCATTCTCCAACCAGCTAGAATGACTCTGCCCATGGAGGTCCTGGAACAGCATTCTATGAAATTCAGAATGGGAATTGCAGCACCATTTAAGGTCTAGTCTCTGAGGTCACAAACATCACTACCATAAAACAGCCCAAACTCAGTGTCTGAAAACCATCATTATCATATGTGTCTTCACAATTTTCACTGTTACAACTTCAGGTGAGGGTCTTGTCTGTCTCTTCTGTGGCCTTTTACCTCCAGGCCCTCTCTTTCCATGTGGACCATCATCCTCAAGGGAACAAACGTGGGCTTCTTTAAATGGAATCTCACTGTAGCAAGAGAGCAAATGAGGGTGACACAAACCCTTTAAAGGCCCGAGCTTGGAACCTTCACAGTGAAACTTCTGTCCCATTCTACTGGTCTGAACCACCTAAGGTCAGCCCAGATTCAATGTGGGAAAGGAGTGAATTCAATAGGGTATGATTCATTCATGTCTGTTTTGTAACAATCAATCCCATCACCCTATAACAAGGTAGGCATATATACTTTTAAATATATTCTTGAGGAATTATATAGCCATAGGGATAACTCCATTACAGCTCCTTCCTCATGTTCTTATTCAGAGTCTTAACCCAGTAATCACTCACAGAATGGTGTCTTAAGGCAGAAGCTTTAGAGTTAGAGTACGTACAATCAAATCATAAGTCACCTACTTGCTGTGTGATTTTAGGTACTACTCTCTGAACTTCAATTTTCTCATCTGAAAAATGGAAAAGGGAAGCTAATAAATTTACCTGCCTTACAGATGAAAGGAAAAAAATCTGTGGAATATTTTTTGATACATAATAAACATCATTAGCTATGTATATATAGCTAATACATCTGTATGATATAAAACAATTATATATATGTGAAATACTATGAAAAATTTTAGTTAGATGAGGAAGAAGAACAAGAGAAAAAAATTACAGGTAAATGTGTAAATGTTTAGATAAAGGTATCTCAGCATTCTAAGGAAGCTTGGAATAGAGGCACACAAACAAGATTGAGAAGCTGACTATGAAATAGAACAGAAAGAAGGGGAAGTGATATTTTTCAGGAGCCTTGAAGAGACGACAGGGAAGTCTGAGGGGAGGAGCACTTTGTGGCTCAGTAGCAGGAAGCGAGGATATCTTACGAAGACAAGGTCACAGGGCCCTGGTGTTCTTGGGGAGGTGTTGGCTCTTCTTACTGGAATTTATGGGAAGCTATGGACATACTTTAAACAGGGTAATTCCATGCACAGATTTGCGTTTTAGAAGAACACACTGTCAGCAAAACGATAGGAACCTTAAAAGATCCTCAGAGAAAAAATCTCTAAGTCCTGGTGTCCAGTTGGATAGTATTGGTGCATGGGAGAAGAAAGAGTTGATATTTTAATCCACAAGAAAATACTTTTTATATACACATTACTTCTTAGTAGCACAGCTGCCACATTAAATGAGGTATATATGTGTACACTTATAAATATGAAAGAGTTTTCCAAAAGTTAATTCTGGCCCGCAATTTCAAAAAAAATTGAAATTCATAAAACTAAGAAAACTAAGGTTTTTTCTTTGTTTTTTTTTTGTTAATTGAAACTCATCTTACTTGAGCTCATTTGTGACAAAGTTGACCAGAACTGATGTAAGGTATTGGTTATATTAAATTTTTCATTTAGGTGATATTCATACTTTTCATGTTTTTATTTTTAGTACAGGGTGAAGATATTATAAATATGTCATCAACAAACTCTTTTACCATTCTAAGTACCAAAATATGAATTCTGTAATACTTCTGGTCCCAGGAGTTTCAGATAAAAGATTGTGTCTCTGTGCCATATAATTATAAAAATTTAATAGCATTATTATCCGAGTCAGAGCAAGGAATACAGTCAAAATATCTAATTAAATGTATTTCAAACAGAGAAGACAAATTATTTATATAGACTTTACATCCTCCAGCACCAGATAGCTTTAACTTCCAATTTAGATGACAGCACTAAATTCTGCCTGACCTCGTTATAATCAATCATGACTCCGATGAAGCAGTTTGAATAAACAAGTCTGCTATGATTGTCATATCTTGTGAAAGAAAGATAAAAACAGAGAGCTGGGAAAATCACTGCATATGGTCAGGAGTTGTAAAAACAAGTTCTATCTAGAAACAAGAACAGCCACAATGTTGTGTATGAAACATTTGCTTTCAAACTAGCAGTCCAGGGTTTGCAATTTCCCTATTGTATTAATTGTAACAGTTTCCTATGTATTTTCCTACCATGTCAAATAGTTAAAAGTGTCATTAACGCAGGAAATTGTTTGGAATGATTGATGCAGCATCTGGCTCTTCCTAAATTTAATACATCTCAGGAAAGTGTACCTCATTTGCCTTCAACATATTTACATTTCCCATCACTCTCAGCTTATCAGATACTTGACATCAGCAACCCCATATTGAATATCCGAATCCTCAGAACTTCTCCTAGTCATTCTCAGGATTTTTGAAGTTCAACATGCATTGTTACATATTAATGATATCTGGTGATCACTTTATTCACCCTTAGACAGCCATGGCCAAGCAATCAAATTTCTTACCCAGTTTTCCTAAGGCCACATGATACGTAAAATATTTGCTATGTATCCCTCTTTTCTTGATATACCAAGACTACCTTGATTGCCCTATCACCATAGCATGGATTAATTCCTCTGATAGAACATATTATTCAATCATATCAAGTTTTTTTCTGATTACCTAGGATGAGTTGAACATATCTTTCAGGTATGAAGAAATAGAGGATGGTAGTATTTTCAGAGTTCTTTCAAATCTGAGTGTGTCTTTACGTAGCTTTCTCAAATGAAACTTGATCTGGTAGAGCATTCTTGAGACATCATTCTCCTCTCAGGGTTCATAAATGGGTTTAATTGATTTCTTGGAAATGGTGCTGCACAGAAGTCACTGTGATTTTCCTTCTCGCCGAACTGCTTGCTTTTGTGCCTGCTGCTTAAAGAATTCATTACTTAACCTGAAGTTCATGGCTTTCATGAGGATATCTGTGCGTTAATATTTGGTGATGAGTTCTGTGAAGCAGAAAACCCAAGAGACATGTTTGAAAAAAATCTTCATAGTACATTAATTTGACAAATGGAAAATATTGTACATTCTTAAAGAAACACAGGGCAATTCAACATGTCAAGACTCTAAGAAGCCCTACAATCAGAAAGGCCAATGAACTCTGCTGTATCCAATGGCCTGCAAACACATTTAAATATTTAAATATTTGCTCAATTTCTCCTGCTACTTCTAGACATATCTACGTACAAATCATGATTTTAGGAAAAGTTTTATTAAGACAAATGCTTTATAACTAATTTGTTCTGGGACTGGTGATCTTTTTCTCTATATAAATACCATCATATATTTTTGTCTAGAAAATCTTGCTCTATGGCATTATTGGTTCTTGATTCTATTTCAGTTTTCCTTATCACTTCTTCAGGAATATTGGGCCATGTGCTTTATATATGCTTCTTTCTTTCATTTTTAATACCTATCTTGTACATTTCCACAACTTTCTGAGAAAGGGCATTGTCCAAATCATTTGAATCAGTCACATTTCTTAGTTTTAAAAGAAAGAAATGAACTTTTGGAGAATGAATCAGAAAAAGCATTTATAGGAATGATATTCAAGCTCTCAAATCACTCGCTCAAACAGTGAGTGGGTTTCAAACTAGACTCAGAGTTGGTGGAAACAGAGGGTGGCAAGGCACAGATGAGACTGTTCACGGGGAGCTGTCTGCCTGGTACACTGCAGGAAATCAATCTCTCTGACCTCCAGCATCACTGGTCACTGCAGCCACCACGGCTGGACCATCGACTTTGTCCTCCAGGGTTGCTCTCTCCATATTGCTCGCTGAATATGGAATCAACTAGCAAAGTATCCAATGTCCACTTTTCTATAGACTGTCCCTCAAGATTCAAATTCATGGGCTATACTATCTACTCAGCCAACCCTAGGTCAAATGATCCTGTAACTTGTCCAAGGGACAAAGTGGAGAATGTCAGCTCCTCTTCAGCTTCTAGAAGGGCAGAGGGGCTTTGCCTTCCATCCATTTTTATAAACTTTCCAAATTCAAAGGCAGCTTTGAGTTTTGCCTTTGCCTAAGGCAGCTAATTTCATGCACAGGCAAATGACCACTATATCACTAATTAGATTTTGGAATTATCCTTTTTCTTTGTGTTTTATGCACAATGTTTGTAATTATGTCGATGCATATCTGGTTTTATAGCATTCTTTCCCTAAAATATCTGGCTTCTTTGTTTAAAATTTCTGCTTGCCTCTCAATTAACTTTTCACCTCACACTGTTATCCCATCTCATCTCTCATTTTATAGAAGCCATGCTTCATAAACTTGACTAAGATAATAGCAGATGCTATTTAAAGTTTACTCTCTTTCCTACAGTGAATCTGTTGAGAAGTATGTACTTCTGCCATTGATGGTTATGTTCTGTTTCTTTGACATAACAAAAGATTTCCTTAGGTTCTATATTGCATTTTCTTATTCTTTTTTATTTATCTCTTCAAAATGAAACAACTTTAAGATTTAGTGTATGTTAATAAAACAAAGTAGAATAGTTTCCTTGATCCCCTGGTGCTAAGTTTTAGATGTCTCTTCTTGAATCTGTAGCTGGAGAGCTGATCCAGCAGCCAGAAATAGTGCAAAATCCACTATCATGGCAAACATGCAGGGAAAACTCAACAACGCTGCCAGGAACCAAAACTTGTGAGGGTGCTCTGCCTTCTTCCTATCATCACCTCTGGGTTAGAGGATACATTTGCTCTTTAGAAAGTCCCATCATTTCTTCATCCCTTCTGTCAGTTGGTTGGCTTCCTTCCTGTTCTACCACTTGTATCAAAAGGGAAAATAATGCTGTCATGCCTCCAACAATGGCACATGGGACTGGATGTGGGTATGACTTCCTGAATTGTGGGCCTGCTGGATTTTTATGCACAAATTTTCTTAACCCTATTTCTTACACTGCTGCCTGACATAAGGATAAAGACATTTTTCCTCATTTAAGAGCTCAGCTGGTGCCTTCCTTTTAATCATAGCTACCTGTTTCTTGCACCTCTGTCATGGTTAGGGACACGTGTCAACTTGGCCAAGTTGTGGTACCTGTTTATCTGATTGGGCAAGCGCTGGTCTGTCTGTTGCAATGAGGACATTTCATAGGATTAGGTCATGATCATGTCAGCTGCATCCACAGCTGATTCCATTTGTAATCAGCCAAAGGGGAGTGTCTTCTGCAATTAGTGATGCTAAATCTAA
>PVIY010045090.1:0-19313 GCA_004026745.1 Myrmecophaga tridactyla | reverse complement strand
GGGTTCGATTCCTCGTGCCTGCCCATGCAAAAAAAAGAAAAAAAAATCTATCTATATATAGATAGATAGATATATTATTAACCATAGGAGATTGGGTTCTAAGATGGGATAAATGAGAACTCTAGAGAATACCCCATGGTTGAGCAAGAATACCCAAGGAAGGAATAGATTTGAAGTAAGGGGAGGGAAGACAGAACTCCCTGGGAAGAGCATGACTACAGCCCCCTGGAAACAGAGAGGTTCACTGGGTTACTTGGACTAGGGCTGGCTCACAGCGGATAGACCGAGGCTGATGGACAGGGAACTGTGGGTCAAGACTGGAGTATGAAAGTCACTGGGTGGCCCATAAGCATGGCTCTGAGTTACCCTGTAGGAGCAAGAGGAAAAGAAAAATCATCAAAACCAAGAAGAGAAGTTCCTTCTCCTGCAGTTTCTCTCCAGCTCCCTCTACTAACAAATCTTAGCATTGCACCAACTATCAAAGAAGAAATGTCTACAAGGTCCAGCTCCAGTTATCACAAAGCAGACCAAAGAAGGGTAGATTTGGAGGTAAAAGGCAATAAATTGGTAACTGGTTGGTGGACCTCATCAACCCTGGACCTCCTGTACTGACTTTGGCTTAAGAGATAAATAAATTTCAAACCTCTTCTGGGTGTGGCCAAACCTAGCCCTAACTACATCTTACTCATCAAGCCCCCTTTGCGAATAAAGCATGGTCTCCAAACACATGTAGCAGGACTACATCAGCTCATTTTGTAAGTTCTCCCTTTCAAGGATAGGCCAAATATGATCTCTTCTCTCCATTCCCACTGCTATAACCCTGGCATGAGATATCACCATCTCTCAATGGGGTTATTACATCTGCCTCTGGACCAGTCTCCCTGTGCCCACTCTTTTCCCTACAATCCTCTCTCCACCTGATGGCCAGAGGCATCCTAAACCTATCACTTCCCTGTATGAACCCTCCAAACATTAGGCTTAGAATTACATTATGATTAAAATCAAATCCAAAGTCCTTTATGGCTCTAGATAATCCAACCTGTGCTTACCAAGCCAGGTCTAAATTCTTAAACTCTACTTTTGTGGTCCTATCTTCCAACCAAACTGGGTTATTTCTGGCCCTTGAACATTCAAGGTCATTCCTATCACAGGGCCCCTCTGCCTGGAATCCTTTCCCTGGAATTTTCACATGGCTGCACCTTTCTTAGAATTTATGTGTCACTTCCTCAGAGAAGACTTTCTTTGCCATGCTAGCTAAAATAGCAATCTACCGGTACTTTTTCACCCTTTATTACCCTGTTTTTTTTTTAAATGGACTTTATATAAAATCACTGCTTATGCATGTATAGTTTGTCTTCCTTCACAGTTAGGTAAAGTCCAAAAAAGGCAGAGAATTTGTTAGTTTGTTTACCACTGTTTCTCTGGACAATGCATAACATGTAGAAATGTTTAATAAATATTTGTTCAATGAATTAGTTAAGGAATGGATAACCCCTGTTCTTGAGAAGAAATTTTACTATTTAGCAGAGGAGAGAGACGTGAAATGACTAGAGAATATTTTCCAAGCTATAGATCGGCAAGAATAATCAAGATGCAGGGGGTGCTCAGGGAGTCTTTTCTCAGTGGGTTCCTAATGTCCAATGAAGAACATACAGTCTGTCCTTGACATTCAAGGTCATTCGGGATACACCTCCCTTGTAATCTAAGCAAACTGGCACACTCGCTGGCCCTAGAACATGCCTTGCTTTTGTTAGGAGGCCTTCTTTTCCTATATCAGTCTTCTTACCTCCTATAATGCCTTCTTTTCCTATATCAGTCCTACAACCTTGATCTCATCCCCCAGCAAGGGCTGAACCCCAGTTACAATTGTATAGTAAGGAAATTCATTCACTCACTTTTTCATATATCCAAATGAACTTCACAGGTAGTTGCTTAAGAAGAAGAAGACAAAGGGGAAGGAGAAAGGAACTAAAACCAAGTGCCTATTAAATGGCAGGCATGTTGCTAGATGCTTGACAAACATCACCTCACCTATCTCGCAATATTTGAAAATAGATATTTTCACCCTCATTTTACAGATAAGGAAACAGAGATTCAGAGAGGTTCAGCAAGGTGCCCAAAGTCACACAGGTAGAAAGTGGTAGGGAGAGGTTTCAAACCAGATCTATCTGATTTCAAGAGCCGTTAGTGCTGCAGGGGTCTGCGATGTAGCTGGGAAGATAACACATGTAAAGCATTTAGCACAATTGTCTGGCACATGTAAGAACTTAATAAATGTTCACTGCAGTAACAACAATAATAAATATCCATCACACTTAAAACAAAACCTGAAGTCCCTACCCAGGCCCACAGGGCCCTTTGTGACCTGGCTTGTGGCTCTCTTTCTGACTTCTCCCATGGCCTCACTGCATGGTATCCTAGCCTCCTTTATTTTCTTCAAATGTGCCAAGTCTGTTCCTGGCTCTTAGCCTTTGTGTGCTTTTTCTACTTTTAGCTGGAATGCTTTTCCCAATAGGTTCAAGTGGTCATTAACCCACTGCATTCACATGATATTGCTCATGTCACCTTGAACAGGCTTCCTAGAGCACCCAGCATTTCTATATGATCTTCTTACCCCTTACTCTTGCTTTATTTTTCTTCATACCACTTTTTAGTCTTGATACCATATTATATATTTGTTTATTCATATATTTATCTGCTCATTTATTGATATTCCACTAGAATGTAAGCTGTATGAGGACAGGGGACTTTCTTTGTGTTATCATTTGGCTTCTCCAGCACCTAGAATGTTGCTTTGTTCATAGTAGGTGCTCAATAAATATTTGTGAAATAAATAAACAGAATTAATGTGTTGCAATGCAACATTTTATAACTTTGAGGTCAGTATCACCCTGATGTGAGATTATTTATTACCTGGGCTTGTAATCATCCTGAAAAGGTGATTTATTCTGTTGTATCAGTCGTGGGGGCAGTTCTGCTGTCCTGACTTTGGAGAATGGGTAATATTTGAGAAAAGAATGAAGGTGATGATTTAACATTGACCAGAAGGTAACAGAGAGAACTAGGGGAGGGAAGAAACCTGAAGGGAGTGATCAGACCACAGATGCTGAGCGCTAGACGGTACCCAGAGATTATTGAATAGGTGGATGTCATCATTTTAAAGATGAGGAGAATGAAACTGCAATTAGCTGAGTGACCCAAATGGGTTGAGAACCTGAGTCTCAAGTTTCCACTCATATTGTCCTTCTGTTAGCTAAATGCCATTCAGACCACTGAACTCAACTGTACACAACTAGCTCTAATTGGTCTAAGACTAATTCCATGCTCTTTGCCAAAGATTGGTTCAGAAACCCAGCCCTAAGCCAATCAGCCCAGCCATTCAACTAGACACAGGTGTTAGCTCAAAGGAAATGCGCATACAAAAAAAAAAACTCAGGTCAAGGATATGGGAAGGAAAGTTTGTTGATGGAGCCCAGGAAAGTTTCCTCACTCTTAGATTGCCACAGGAAAAGATGCTGGATATTGCCCTATATGGCTGTGAAATCTACAATTACTGTCTCAATCTTTACACCAGACTGAAGATCAACCTGATACATGGTAGAGGACAAGGCCAAGAGAATCTCAGAGACATGGAGTGAGAGTCTTGATTGAACCATAAATGGTTGCCACCCAACTTCTAGACTTTTTTCAATAACATGAGGCACTGCATTTCTATACTGCTACAATTATTTGGAGTTGGGATTTCTGTTACTTGAAGCTGAAAGTATTCTATCAGTCAGAAAGGCTCAGTTGCCTCAACTGTAAAATGAAAATAATATTTTCATGAAATTGTTATGAGCATTAAGTTAAGTAATGTATATAAAATATTTAGTGCAATGTCCAGCACATAATAAATCCAAATCAAATGCTATTATCACTATTATTGCAGGTATTTTGGCAAAACGAAAAACAATTATGGAGTTGAAAAAAACTGACAATCCAAAAATGGGGTATCTATTTTCTGGAATGTAAAGTAGTAATGAGGCATTAGGGGAAAATATCCAATAATTCTTTATTATAACAGAAATGAGTACATTCATTTTTAAAAATTGAGTTGTACTGAGGAACAAGACATAAAAGGATATTGGGTGAGGGTAAGAATAAAGAAATTACCTCTACCTCCTTCCATCAAGCTGTGAAAATCAAAATATTATGTTTTGCCAATATTGATTGAACCCACCCCTTCCAGCTCTCCTTTTCCCATCTCCTTTTCCCCTCCAAGTCAACTTACCTCCAATATTTCTTTCAAATCTCCTATATTTATTCTTCACAGTTGGGTCATACACATAGGTTTCTCTTATGAGATTCTTAACAACCTTTAAAATCACAGATATGGTTCAATTTGAGGATCAAAGCCTTGAATGTGTGTGTACAAGGAGGTTTATCTAAATACTAGGGAAAAAATTTTCCATGATTATAAAAAGCAGATGTAGAAGGGAAACTATAGGTTGTCTCACTTTCCTTAGCAGGACTATTTTCTTTAATATACCCTCACATTTTTTTATCAATCTAATGCTGAATGTTTGAAATTGTGGCATTCCAATCTTTTCTGGGAACCTGAGGATAACACTTACAGCCCACAAATATTGTTCCAAAATTCAATCGATTTTCTTTTCTTTTCTCAATTTTGTGTCCTTAAACCAGAAGTTCTCAGGCTTTTAAAACTTATCCCAAGAACTTCTAAGACCTCACAGGGTCTCTGGATCCACCAAAAAGCAAACAAACCAATCACTTCACCTGGGCTGCCCTGTCATGCATGGGTTTGGCATTCTCCGAGGGTTTCTGATCGACCTGCAGCAGCAGATGTGAAGGAGACTCTACCTTCCCCCATTCACAACTTTCAGTGGATTCTTGCCTTAAGATCCTGGGCCCCATTCCCTGCCTCCTCCCCCCACCCAAGGAGTCTATAATGGAAGATTAAGTATTTTTCAGTATTTCCCAAAAGTTAATGGACACAGCAGCACTTGATTGGGCGTCACAAGATAATTAAAGCATCAGTCATCTCATTAAACAAGTAAGAGTTAGAATTCTCACTATTTCTGTGGACCAAGTTGACTGTTAGTTATGCAGAAGGGACTGTGCTCAACACTCACTTCACATTGTTCCTAATCCTTATGAAACCCAGTTTTCATTGAGTCCTGCACCCATTTATTAATGTAAGACCACGGTCCTGAGTAGAGGTCCCCCTGGAGACTTCTATGAGTCCCCAGGCGGTGTCTCACCAATGTTCACGTCCCATAAGCTCTCTGCCATGTCTCTTCACTTTGTCTGCTCTGGCTTTCTCTGCTTACTACTGCCGTGGTCTCGGACCTGATGGCCTCAGCCAGATCCCTGCTCTTCCAGTGGAAATCTGCTATTCTACATCCCCAAAGTTGGTGGGCCCTGGAGTCTTTGAGGTGGATTTTGGCAAAAATATTTGGCACTAAATATTTTATATACAAAAATATGAAGAATAGGCCATTCCTGCATTCCATCAGATACCCAGCAGGGCTGTTCATACCCTGATATCTTCAAGTTTTCAGTGAAATGTTTTTTTTTTTTTTTCAATTCCTTCCCCAAGTCCAAACTTTTGTGACTGGGCAAGCTTGCCTTGACTAGTCCTTGGGGCGGTTCTATCTGAGGAGGCTCATCAAGCCCCCTTTGCGAATAAAGCATGGTCTCCAAACACATCAACAATTTCTGAACCTCCAGTGGTGACCAGGATTTAGGGCCCTCCTGAATCTAAATTACTCTGTAAGGTTGGTCCTATTATTCTCTTTTCATAAAGAGTGAAACAGAGATTCTAGGAGATTAAGAGATTTGCTCAGGGCTCTGTAACGATGTCTTGGTTCATTTTAAACATAAATGTGTTCATTAATTAGTTTAGCTTTGTGGTAAAGTATTTTAGAACTAGGGACTAAAGGGTGGGCAATAAGCAAAGAGGTCTGGATATCAAAATAATTAGGAAGATCTTCTCCTACTCCAGTGTGCCAGAGGCACACCTCTAAAGCTGTCTGGGATATAAAACTTTGCTGCACTCAAAGATACAAACCTCTGCAAGAACTCCACTGGAATAAATCTGGTTCACTTTTCTCTTTATTTTCAGTACAAATACACTGCTGTAAGGGACAGCAGTTAGGTAAGTGATTTAAGGCGTAAGATTATTATGTAGACAGACTGGGCATACCGCATACATATACTCTGTCATATCCCAAAATAAATGTGGCTAGAATGATGGAAATGACCTCTCTTGGGCAAACCGTGAGGGTCAAGGCCATCCACAGTCCCAGATTCTGTTTGGGTGTAATAAAGTCAGAAAAGCATCATTGTTCTGTTTCTGATGGGAGGGCAATGAAGACACAAGCAAGAGAAGAAGATTCCAGGTGATGACTGCTTACGCCAACAAGCAAGAGCAACTCTTCAAAAATACGTGGTACTATGCCTAGACAAAGATTTAATGCCTAAAGAAAGGAACCAGCCTTTGCTAGCTTACGCAAAAGGGAAATCTATTGGAAAGTGTTCCAAGTATTGTTAGGAAGGTTGGAGAACCAGGCTTAGAAGGAAGAGAAGGGACTACGGGACACCTGGCCAGGACCCAGCCTGGCTCACACCCCAGAACAGCCTGGTGGGGGCGCCACTCTTCACGGCTCAGTTTTTTCTTCTGAAAAATGTTACCTAATTCATAGAGATATGTGAAGGTTAAATGGGTGGATCTGTGTAGAGTCTCAGCACAGAATCTAGCACATAGTAAGTTCTAAATAATTGCTAGGTATTATTACGTTTATTCCAGGAACAGTAAAAGAGGTCCCATGCCCTCTGTTATAGCCTTATTTTATAGCCTTGGAAAGAGTTAACATTTGACTAGAAAATTTATTTCTTATCCTCCAACTGGATTCCTAAATTTCATGCTAGAATTTAAATTATTCACAGGAGTATTTTCAAACCTCAAATTCCTCTGGCTTTAGGGCTAACAAAGTCAATTTCTGAAGCTGTTATAACCTGGCTGGTGAATAAATTTACATATGAAAGTTGAGTTGCTGGAATCAAATCTTCAACCCTCTCGCTTAAGGAAGAGGCCAAACGGAGGAGAACACAAAAGGAACCAACTCTGATTAGGGAGAAGCAAAATACAGCATTTTATACTTCCTTAGCGGAAAAAAAAGAAAGGGAGAGAACAAGGAAAATCCTAGAGTAGAGGACAAAGGGAAAACACAGGCATTTTTAGTCTCTAAATACACCAGAAAGGCAAAAAATTCCCTCCACTTTGGCCAGAGTGGACGCTGACCTTAGACTCACTCCTCAAGCCTAAGAAGAAGGAAGAGTGCCAAGGAAAGACCAAGTCTTGGCGCCCTGGTGATTACTGGCCAGGGGTAATTGTGCACATTCAAATCTGGGCTGCATGGAAGAGGGAAAAGGTGTTCGTGGGATTGTGTTTAGTTTTGTTTTTTTCGGGCTATGGGAACTCCACAGAATTGACAAACTATAACAAATGGAGATCAATACTTCATCTAAGAATAACTCAAATTTTAGGAAAGTCCCAAGCCCACTAAGTGTCAGACCTATCCTTAAGGTCAACAAATTCCTAACAAGAAAAAAGGAGTTTTACAGATTCCAAGAGAGATATTTTTAAGTTTCCGCATTCACCTCATATAAACTTCCCGTCTTCTTTTTCTTGCGGAAGCTCCTTTACGCACGCTGTTTGGATGCTGCTCAGATTCAGGAATTGTTAACAGCTAAAGTAAGTGCACATAAATAATACCCTGTCTAATATTATTTTCTTTTAATAAAATGGAATGACGCCAATACATCAATGCATCTTCCAGAGGATTCCAGGCCTGGGAAAATGGTCCCAAAGGACAGAGTGAAGAGCAGGCCCTCAGACAAAGATGGATGTGGATTTGGGAGGACTCCTCACTGTGAGAACAGGTTATTCCTTCTCAGAAATAGGTCGGAGCCCTTTCTAACAAATACCATGTTTAATTTTAGATTTCCAAGGAAATGGCTCCATGAATCTTTGAGGCCTTAACCATTTGCTCTACAATTTTTGAGATTTGCATTTTTTTTTTAATTCATTTCCTTAAAAATCAGCTTGGAGAGTGGACAAATCTCCTTCTTTGGAGCCCAGCTGATTAACTTTTTTTTTTTTGCATGGGCAGGCAGGGAATTGAACCTGGGTCTCCAGCATGGCAGGTGAGAATTCTGCCACTGAGCCACTGTCACACTGCCCTGGTTAACTTTTGAATAGAAAGAGAGTAGTCTCCTGTCACTGGAGGTCATAACCTCAGTTCTGCCAAAGTAGAAGCTGTAATACTCCTTTTGTTATTTACTGACTGACCTCCACAGAGGAAGGGAGGTCCAGTCTGAGATCAGGTGACGCTGAGTTCAGGTTTCACTGCATGGAAGGTCCTTCTGCCTACTCTTCGCATGTCTGATTTGCCCCTGTCCTTTAGGTCTTGGCTTCAAGCCACCTCCATGGAGCAGCTTTTCCAATCCTCAGCCTCCTGTGGGCCTTATACTTTGCTCTCGACCTCAGCCCAGGCTCACACCCCAGTGGTTCATTGCAATGTGCAGCCATTTGGTTTCTTCCTTGTCTTCACTGAATGTAATTTCCATGGGGGCCAGGCAGATGTGCTGTGTTCTCCATTGTGTTTCCAGCATGTGAACGTGCCTGCACTTGGCAGATGCAGTAAATATTGGTTCAATGCATGACTGAGGTTCTCCAAAAGACTGTGCCTTAGGAGACACAAAACTGGCAATTGCAAATTGTAGGTCTAACATGTATGAGATTATTCTGTTAAAAGTGTTGATAACCACCGTGAGCTGCCACTTCACACCTCCTAGGATGGGTGTCATCACACAGAAAGTCAGGCAATCACAAGTGTGGGTGAGGAGACACTCATACACTGCTGGGGGCAATATTGTGTGTGCACATTGTGTGGGTTACAATTTACATTTTTAAAAGTTTTATTGTGATGACATATACACAACATATCATTTCCCACTTTCAAGTACACATTCGGTGATGTTAATTACATTCGCAGTGTTGTACTTCCATCACAAGGGAATGTTGCTTTAATCGCCTCCTCTTCACCTCATTGACGTCGGTGAGGGAAGGAGTCCCATACTAGGGCTCTGGGGATGTCTGAACGCACGACACCCAAAAATGGTCAGCTGAGATTGTCAGCAGTTTGTTAGACACATGGACTCACAGAGGCCGAGAGGAGGAGGACACAGCATGCCATGCAAGCCCACAGGGGGCTGCACCCAGGAGCAGAGAGAACAATGGGGTGGGGGGTGCAGGAGGCAGTCTTTGTAGTAACAGGAGGGTGGGGTGCCCCCCCCCCCCCGGTTCCCATGGTAGCTTGTGATTGGCTTGTTTAAAGGATTCTGTGGGCTGGCAGGGAACCAGCCCCCAGGAGGCAGGGATAAGCAGGAAATGTACCTTGTCGCCCTGGTAAGGAGTGTTGCTTGGCTAGGGGAATCTATCTTGCAGAGTGGACAGGGAAACTTGCAGTTAGACCACTCAAAGCCTTTCTGGTTTTTCCTAACTGTCAAGGTAGCACAAAAGGTTGAGCCCTAATTTTAGGTCTTAAATTTAAATTAAAAAACTGTTCAGTTGCTGTGGAAAATGGTTTGGTAGTTCCTTAAAATATTCGACAGAGAGTGACCCTGAATGGTGCAATGGTGGCTCAGTGGCAGAATTCTTGCCTGCCATGCTGGAGACCCAGTTTCGATTCCCAGAACCTGCCCATGTCAGAAAAAAAAAATAGTGAGAGTTACCCTATGATCCCCTATTTCTACCTCTAGGTAGCTATCCAAGAGAATTGAAAATATGTGTTCACATAAAAACTTGTTCATGAATGTTCATAGCAGCATTGTTCATAATAACTAAAAGGTGGAGACAACCCACATGTGTGTCAGCTGATGAATGGGTAAATAAAATATGGTGTCTCCATACAATGACATATTACTTGGCCATTAGAAGGAATGAAGTACTGCTACCCATAACAAAAATGGATGAACCTTGGAAATTGTAGTAATTAACCTATGTCAAACACACAAGGCCACATATTGTGTAACTCAATTTCTATGGAATATCCAGACAAGGCACAAAGTCACAGAAAGTGGATGAGTGGTTGCCAGGGGCTGGGGGCAGGTGGGTGTGGGGAGTGACTCCTAATGGGTCCAGGGTTTCTTTCGGGGATGATGAAAATGTTCTTGAGTTAGATGGTGCTCTGGCTGTATGACCTTGTGAATGTACTAAAAACCACCAAGTTGTGTACTTAAAAAAGATGAGTCTTATGTTGTGTGAGTTACATCTCAATTTAAAAAAAAAGCTTTTCTATATAAAAGAAAAATGGGTGAGTTCCTGTGGGCTGGTGATGGGGCTAAATGTGGTTTCAGCTGAGTGGATGCAACAGCATTTCAGCCACGCTCTCCGAGAACGTGGCTGCATATGCAAGGATGACCCCAAAGAAGGTCGTGTCACCATCATAAGGGTGGTAATAAAAATACTGTCCTCTATTCTTTTTTGACATGTAAATATGCATGTAGATGATTTATCATTCTTAAAACTCATTTAGCCATTATTTTTCAACTTATATAAGTAGCTCCTTTGAAAACTGCTTAAAAATCAATTATTAGGGGTGTGCAAGGGTAGTTCAGTGGTAGAATTCTCACCCGCTATGTGGGAGACTTGGATTATTCAATCCCTGGCTGTGCACTTCCCCCTCAAAAATAACTTTCTACAAATGGTGCTGCAATAACGGGATAGTCACATGGAAAAAGAATGAAATGTGACCCCCACCATACAGCAAACAAAAAAAAAAAGAATCAATTATTGGGCACAACATTTGTGAACCTAATTAACGGCACTGAACTACATACCTGAATGCTGTTAAAAGGTGAAATTTTAGGCTGTACATATGTTACTAGAATAATTTTTTTTAAATAACCCATTGGACTGTACAGCACAAGCCATGAACCCAGATACAAACTACGGACTGTACTTAGTACAATTGTAATGTCTTTTATCTGCTGTAACAAAGGCACCACACTAATTCAAGGTGTTAATATAGGGGAAGTATATTGGAATTCTGTATTTTCTGCATGATTTCTCTGTAAAACTACAACTTCTGTAGTTTAAAAAAGATTGTATTTAATAAATCAACCATCCGGCCCCAAACCCAACATCACATGTCTATTTCTCTTGTTTCATTCGTCATTCCCCCTCCGATAACATCTTTGGTGAAGTAGTTTTTTGGGAAGCACTGTAGAGGGTCATTCACCATGAGTCCAATTTTAACCACAAGCGCCAGACTTCCTTCTTGTTACACCCTGTTAAACACATGCGCTGGCTGCTTCTGGTTTTGTTTCCTATTACTCATGCCTGCTCCTCGGGCAGCTGGTCTGTCAACTGCAGACAAGGACCCGTGGGGTGGAAGACATGCTCTTTGACATGAGAAACCCGCAAAAGAAATGAACAGAAATGAGTCTTCAGTACCAAATGGGACTGTCTTGAAACAAGAGTTTCTAACAAATTTTGCAATCTGACCAAGATAACAACACAGAATGAGCCAACCACTGGTAAAGTGGAGTTCAACAAGGTCAATTGAGTAAACTTGCTGGAAAAAATAAAAACCACTTACCATTTTAGATACATGAGTCTAAACTCCTGAATAAGCTGGTTATATATAGGAACTGAAATGGAGCAAACACTGGTCTTGAATTCTACAATGCCTAGGTGTAATTCATAAATCCTCCCTTTTGTCAGTATTGTCTTTGTAGCTGACCAAGGAGCTCCAGTCGTTGGGGGGACAGGAGAGCCAACTTTCCCTGGGAAGTTTCCAGGGAGTTGTCTTAGTTTGATGGGGCTGCTTTGCCAAATTCCACACAAACAGCAGGTTGGCTTAAACAGCAAGCATTTATTGTCTCAGGGTTAGACATCCAACATCAAGAAGTTGCCAAGGGCATGTCTTTTCCTAGGTCAGTAGAGCTCCAGTGCTGGCAGTTCTCCATCACAGGTCATTTCTCTCTCTTCTCTTGCTTCTTCTGGTTTCCACTGACTTCTTCTGATCAACTACATCAGAACTTCTTCCTTTTTTAAGACATTCAGACATAGGGATTAAAGCCCAACATGGTTAAAATTGACCTTGTCTAAAAAAGATCTTTGAAAATCCCATTCACAAATGGGTTCACAGCTTAACCAACAGTAGCATCTTCAAAGGTCCTATTTATAGGTGGTTCACACTCACAAGAACACAGATTAAAACATCAACATGTCTTCATGAGGGACATCACTCAATTCCCAACAAGAGTCAAATGGAAAATCAATATCAGGTTGAATATCAAGGCCCTGAGGACTTGTTCACCATGGTTTTGCCGCAGTCAGTTTATCCTGATCAGGATCAGTTTGTCAGTAAGTAGATGCTAAAGCAAACTTTCTGTCCTCTGTACAGCACAATCCTCATGACCCCATTTTAGGGGGCTGCCATCTTGTGCCAAGTCTATTATTCCTTTAAAAAAATATGAGTGGACTATATCAGGATATGATTGTATTTGCCTTGGACTTCCTCATCTAATTTGAGTGGGTCATTGCACAAGTATTGGTGTATTTTCTGGTTATAATTGCAATGACCACATTACATTACCTGTCTTTTTTTTTTTTTTTTGCATGGGCAGACACTAGGAATCGAATCTGGGTCTCTGGCATGGCAGGGGAAAACTCTGCCTACTGAGCCACCATGGCCCGCCCTACTTGTCATTTCTAAAGAAGGTATAAGGTGGGGTTGAGGAGTGAAGTATACACAGTAAAGTCAATCAGATAGGCAGCCTGGGTTCTGGAGTGAGACTGCCTGGGTTCAAGACCCAGCAATCCCATGTCAGCCATATGACATTGGGAGAATTTCACAACCTCTCCGTGCTTCAATTTTTTCATCATTAAAAGGGGTTATCTACCTCATTGGGTTATTGCAAGGATTAGAAAAATTACTGATACATAAAGCCCTTTGAACAGCATCTGCCATACCATAAACAATAAATGTGGGATATAGTTATCGTAATAATCATAATTATTATTCACTTTAAAGATGTAAGGGCCACAGAGTAGGGGTGGGATTGAGGATAGAGGGAATGATGGAGCTGGCTGCCATCAGCACTAGGTGAGCAAACAATACTGAGAGTGTAATGAGGATAAACCAGAAAGCAAAGTCAGATTGAGAAACCCATCTGAAACCACTAAGAGGATGTTGAGTTGATAGAAGCAAAAGACAATTTCTAGTAGGACAGAGGATTGGCAAGTCAGGAACATGTGAACCAATAAATGCTGGTTTGTCAGGAGTGGGTGGACCCGGAGATGCTGGTGAACATTTGCAGCTGTGTCTTATTGCACCCAGAGCACGTGGGACAGAACTTAGGCTAAGGGTTTGGCTGGGCACAGGTACTGCTGACCTCTGAAGGAGATGAAGTAAGACCAGGCATGTGGTTGGACAGCCATGCCTGCACGGACTCCCCCACAAAAACATTAGATACCAAGGCTCAGGTGAACTTCCCCAATTGGCAAAATTTTGTGCATGATCCCACACATTGTTTCTGGAAGAATTAAGCATTGTCCAAACAATTCCCCTAGGAGACCACAAGTGGAGTTTCTCACCGGATCTCTCCTAGACTCTGCCTTATGTGCCTTTTTCTCTTGCCATATCTTTCCACTGTAATAAACCATAACTGTGAGTATAACAGGTTTCCTAAATTCTGTGATTCCTTCTAGCAAATCGCTGCCACCTGAAGGTGGGATACCTTGGAGTACCCTGAATACAGGTATTATTGTATAATAAAAGTGCTCAATTTTTTTTAATGATGCATGAGTCTTAAACATGCAGTTCTGGAAAAGCTCTGCTGACTTATAAACTACATTTCAGTGAAGATTGTGCCTATCTATACTTGTCTTCATCCCCTCCTCCCCACAGCACCACATATAGAGTTTCCTACAAAACAGCTAATCAATGAGAGTCGGAAGTGAGATTGAGTTCTGAGATGAGACTGAATTATCTCCTACAACCAGAGTTGAATCACTGCTCCCTCAGGCTGTTGGCCAGCACAGCTGAAATTCTCTTTCAAATGGGAGTAACCACTGGCTTCAGTATCCTTCAGAGAATCAAGATCACAGGAGGCTGAGCAACGTGAATGGTGGCGAGTTCTGGGCTTTGTTAATTGGATCCTGAATGGCAAACTCGTCTAAAGGGGCTCTTCTCCTTGAGCCTTCTGTTTTATGCCTCAGTGGCTCAGCAATAAGTGCTGTAGCCTGGGCAAGACCAGCATGCCTGAATTGACCCTAAGTTCTCTTCCCTGTCCACAAGAGATCTCTGACTGTGTGCAATGGACAGTATTTGTGTTACAGCTTCTGCATTACTGAGGCATGTGGTGATGCTTCTGGTTTCTGTTGACTCTAAGCTCTTCCTGTGACCTTCTCTCATTCCTGGCTCCTGGTTTCTTCTCTTTATAAAGGCTCCAGTAATATGCATTAAGACCCACAGTCATTCAGTTGGGCCACATCTTAACTAAAAATAGCATCTTCAAGAGGTCTTATTTATAAACGGATTTACACCCACAGGAATGTGAATTAAGATCAAGAACACATGTTTGTTAGGACTCATAAGTGAACCTACCATGGCATTTATCACAACCAGACATTATATTATATATTTATATGTATATATTTTATAGTCTTTCCACTAAAAGTAAGCTCCTTGAGATCAGGGCATGTTTTCTTTTATTCACATAGAATCCCCAGTATTGTGTGTGAGTGTGTGTGTGTGCATGTGTATTTGAAGGGACCAGAGCTCAGGATGCAAGTTAGTATGGGAGAGGTATTACCTTAAGAAGGACGCCCCTCTTTGCATCTCCACTAAACAGAATTTGAGAGGAGTAGAGAGAGGAGAGGCACTGCTATTTGTGGATTAGGAGGCTGTTTCCTTCTAAATATAGGTACTAAGAATGCAATTCCAGTTTCAGGAAGGAGTCAGAAAAACACCCTGAGCAGAGTGCTCACAAGCAGACTCAAATTAAGTTCTGCTTAGGATCCTTTGGATGAGTAATAAGACCCCTTGGAAAAGATGGTGCTATCCCCAAGAGCCTGTCTCATTTTATTGCATGAGTTGACTAAGGGAGTCAGGCACTGCGTGGTGAATTGCCTGCACAATGACTCATCCAGTCCTACTGAGAGAAAATGAAAGTTTCTGGGGATGGGAAAACACGTGAAGTGCCAAATCATGCTTCCTTCTTCATATGCCCTTCTCTGGCAAGCTACATTTTGTTTTTTTCTCACACTCTACAAAGAGTGCCACCATGCATCTTCCTGCCAAGGAAACAATAAGCCGGAAATTCAAGAGATCAGCTAGTCCTAGATTCTTGATTGCATGTGAGGTCATTAAGTTCCAGGAAGCAAAAGTCACTCACCCAAGTTAACAGCCGATCCAGGGCTACACTTCAACTCTACCCCCAAGAGAGCTTTCCATGATGTCCCATTTCATCGGCAGACTTTTAGTTTCTGAAAGGAGATGCTTACCTTGTTCATCTCATGGGCAATGTGTCTGGCCCATAATAGGTGCTCAAGAAATATATGAGGAATGAACGTATGAATGATTTCCTTTTATTTGTTCCTGTATGTGTTCTGCAGGAGGTAATATGATTGTAGATGCCAAAACCAACGTCTCTCTTAAGGTTAGGGGTGAGGAGGACATGACAGAGACTTTGTAGAAGGAGAATTAGGTCTGGTGTTGCTAAGGAATTGACATCATGGGGACCACGCTTTCCAGGAGTCATTTCCTATTCAGGTATGGATACTTGGTTTTAACAGGGCACTCATAGTTGAGTGTTCGGAACTACCTCAAGCTAGCCCAATTCACAAGAGACCAGAATGCAGTTAATTAATTTACAATGTGCCAAGGGACTGGGTATTCGAATTGGCTAATTACCATTCTCTGCCTATGGGGAAATCGAACTGGGAAGCCACATCGACCAATTGCGTTACCCTAGAAGACCAGTCTTATTCTCATTACTCTCTGCATTAACTTCCCAGGGTTGCCGTAACAAACTGCCACAAATTGGGTGGCTTAAAACAATGGAAACGTATTGTCTCACAGTTCTGGAGGCTAGAAGTCCAAAATCAAGGTGTAGGCATGGCCTTGTTCCCTCGGATACCCACAGGGGAGAATCTGACCTTGTGCCTTCCTGGCTTCCGGTAGTTTGTTGACAATCCTTGGCCTTCCTGGCTTGCAGCTACATCACTCCTGTCTCTGCCTCTGTCATCACATGGCCTTATCTCCTGTCTGTCTGCCAGTCTGTTTGTCCAAATTTCGCTCAGTATCCCTGGATTAGGGCCCACCCTAATCCAGTTTGGCCTCACGTTAACTAATTACAGCTTCAAAGATTCTATTTCCAAATAAGGTCACATTCATGGGTCCAAGGGTTAGGACTTGAACATGTCTTTTGGGGGGATACAATTCAACCCATAACACTGTCACTGCAGCACTTACAGTGATTGAAATCACAGAGAAAGTTCTTCTTTCCTAGATGGTAAGTTCCATGAGGACCGTCTTCTTTATCTGTCTCATTCACTGTTTGTTTTAATCAAACAAAATAGACTTTTCCCCCACGATTGACTTTTTGTGTGTGTGAAAAATAGCATATATACAAAAAAGCAATAGATTTCAAAGCACAGTGCAACGATACCGCCATCTCTTTTAGGACAGTGTGGCTACCAAGCAGATGTGATGAAGTCCACCCACTGAGACCCTCTTTCACTGGGTGATACTGAAGACACTGTCAATGTTCTCCAACTTGATCTCCCTTTTTCACTTTGCAGACCTGCCCTTGGGTTGGTACAGTTTCTTCAGATAACACACAAGCCAGTTGTAACTGTCTCAGTTACACACACCTCCCAGTTACTCCTGGGGACTACACCTTGACACGCTGGTCCCTGGGATTGGAAGCACATGGCTCAGCCCTCTGCAGGTTCCCATTTGTACATCTTGGTGGTGGTCCTACTCAGCACATGTTGATTCATCCTTGTTTCCTCCATAAAGGGTATTTTAATTTACTAAAGCTGCCAGAACACAACACACCAGAGATGGATCAGCCTTTAATAAGGGGATTTATTTTGTTACAAATTTATAGTTCTTCAGAGGAAAGGCAGCTGGCTTTCCTCTGGCTTTCTCTGTCACATGGTAAGGCACATGGTGGACGTCTGCTAGGCTTCCCTCCCGTCTTCTGGGATCAAACGGTATTCCCCAGGGTGATTCCTTTCTGTATCTCCAAACATCTGGGTCTGAGCTCAGAGTGCTGAGATGAGGTATGCTGAGCTGGTGAGCTCTCTTCTGATCTCTCTTTTAAGCCTCCAGCTAATTAAGGTAAATGTCACTCATTGCGGAAGCCACCCCCCTTAGCCGACTGCAGATGTAATCAGCTATAGATGAGTTTCATATTCTATTAAGCAATAGAATGATGGGGCATCATCACCAGGCCAAGTTAACACCTGAACCTATCACAAAGGATAACTGAGTTACCAAGTTCAAGACTCCCAATGTACTAACCAGAGTCTGTAGCAAGCATTCAGAGGGAGTCGAGGAAGGAGCAGACAGTCAGCAGGTAAGAGCCCTTGTGTCCACCTCCAAATGTGGAGACCCTCCAAGCAATTGACTCTCAGGGCTATCCATACCCTGTCTATTCTAGTTAACATAAAAGCAATGCTTTACAGTTTACCATCGTACTTACACGTGATATATTTTGATCTGATGCTCACTTATCCTACATATGGCAGGTAGAATAGAGCCATTTGGAGGAGGAGGAAAGGGAGACACAAGTTAAGTGCCTTGAGCAAGAAGGCATTGCCAATAAAGTGCAGAGCTGGGTTTGAGATGTCTTTGTAGGACTCCAATCCAGAAATCTTTCCATTATACTCTCTGCTTCTGTAAACTGTGGGGATATGGTTAGGGGTCAGCTTGGAGGAGAGGATAGTAATGATAGCGAATGGCATGGCCAGGTTCTATGAGGTGAACTGAGCAGCAAAACTACCAGGCAGCTCCAGTACTGATCTCCACACTACAGCCCACCCCGTCAACACTGCTCTCCAAATTCCTTCTTGCACAATCCCCCACCAAAGTGACAGCCAAGGAATTAAAAAGTATGAAACCACAAGGATAAAGAGAATGTGAGAAGTCAATGATGGACAAGAGACATCAACATAGTTTGGGATGATAAAAGATTTTGGAGATACAGGTTCTTTTCCGTGTACAGGATATTTAGAAGATAAAGATAATGAGATGACCCAGAAAGTAGCACAGTAAAACAAAGAGGTAGATAATGGAAGATTGGAGGATTAATATCAGGTGGTACAATATCTGACTAATAGGTAATTCAGAAAGGGAGACTTTACAAATAGAGGGAGAGGAATTTTAAAGTAAAAAGACAGGAACATTTTACAGAACTAGAGGAAATAAGCCTCCAGTTTGAAAGGAGACTACCAAATGAATGAAAGGAAAAGAGATCACAGCACAGCATCATGAGATCTCAGAATTCTGAACAATTGCATACAAAGAACTAAGAATCAGAATGACTTTGGACTTCTCATAACACTGGAAGTGAGAATATGATGGAGAAATGGTTTAAACTTCTAAGGGAAGTCAATGTATTAATCAAAGATACAGAATTAAAAACACTAGCAGATGTGCCAAGACTCAAAAAAAAAAAAAAAAAGGATTTCTCAACATGTATTCTCAAAAAGCTTCTGGAGTGAAACCTACAACCTCCAGATGGATCCCTGGAGTAGATAAGTCCTGAAACCTAGAGGGCCCAGCCTCTCCAGAACATCAGTTATTTCCATCAACCTACCCCATATTATCCACAGCCCCTTCCAACATGAAAAAGTTAGAGTGGCCATAGCCCAAATATGTCTAAAGAGTGGGATAGAAAGATCAAAGGTGACAGTGGAGTTATACAGAGAAGGTAGGGTTTAACAAAGGAATATGATTGCTGAATCATTAAATTGATATTTCTTTTAGCCTCCGGTATCTTTATCTTAGAGCAGCTAGAAGTAAAAACCTGAAATAGTGGCACTGTAACCCATACCAAACTCTGAAATCTGTTCTACAACTAATTGTGGTGCTGTGCTTTGAAATTTGTTGCTTTTTTGTCTATATGTTATTTTTCACAAAAAAAAGCAAATTGTGATGATAAAAAATGTATATTCATTTCTTCTAGCCTCCTATGTTCTGGAGCAGCTAGAAGGAAAAATCTGAGAG
>PVIY010045089.1:0-19315 GCA_004026745.1 Myrmecophaga tridactyla | reverse complement strand
TGCACCCCTCCTCCCGCTGTACCCCTCCTCCCTTTACACCCCTCCTCCCTCTGCGTGGCTCCTCCTCCTCCCTCCGCATACCCCCACTCACACCGATGTTTCCCCGTGGCCCGAGGCTCTGGGCCTTTGCATATGCTCCCCTGACCCACGCTGCCTTCTGCGGAACACCTGGTTCTCCCCTAAGCTCAGCCCAAGTACTGGGCCTCAGACCTCAGACCGGCCAGCAACCAGGCAGAAGAAACAAGGCTGCTTCCTCTGTGGTCCTTCCACTCAGAGCTGCCTGCTGACCGCTTTCCCTCCCTCCAGTCCGTCCTCACAGCCTTGGTGGTGTGGGCGCTGGGCTAAAGCCATCCACGGGGCCTTGAGCCCCCTTCTACGTTGCCCCAGGTGAGCAGCTTCCCACCTGCACGCAGGTGCTGCTGTGTACTGCTTATTCTTTTCTCAGAGTTTGTCCACCCCGTCCCCCCCCCTACCTCCCAGAAATAACCTGGCCTCCCTGTCGCCTGGGAAGTGACCTTACTGGGGCAAGAGGCCCTGGTACTAATTAGCGAACGTGGGCCCCCCCCCCCCCCGCCCTGCGCTGAGAGGCACAGGGAGAGAGGCCAAGGCTGCCAGCCAGAGAAGCTCACCCCAGGGCCAAAGGCAGACCCCCAGGTGGGCTCCTGGGGGCGCGTTCTCAGTGTCACGAAGGAGCCTGGCCACTGACTGGCGTGGCTAGCTGTAAAACCTAGGCCTCGTCGGAGTCTCGGGCGTCCCCACCCTCACCGTGCCCTGGAGCTCCGAGTCTCCCCAGGCGCTTCCTAAACCAAGGCCCACTTGGGGCCTTCAGCCCTGCCATGTCCTTGCAGACCCTTCATGTTCCTCACTTTTCTTCCCGAGAGCTGCCCTGGAGCCCGGCCGCATCTGCAAAGTGTATCCTCGCTGCGCTGCCAGGGGGCCTCTCGGTGATGTCCCAGGCAATGTGCTTCAGCCCCACCTGGGGCGTCCCTGGCCACCCAGGCACCTTCTCCTGTGCAGATGGGTTTCAGAGGCCTGTTACGAGGAAGCCCCTCGGGTGGGTCCTGGGCCCCCACAGTGGGCTGGCTGCTCTCCAGCTTTTGGCTCTTTCCTGGGCTCCTGCCTTGGGCAGCCCTTCTCCCACTGGGCAGCTGGATAGGCGTACTCTCATCCCCTCCCCACTGCTTCTCCACCCTTCCCCGCTGCTTCTCCACCCCTCCTGCCGCTTTTCCACCCCCTTCAGTTCCCTCCAGGGAGACCAGACTCAGTGGCTCACTTCCACAAGCTTAGGTGTCATCTTCACTCTGCTAGACAAATTACAATGAAACAGCCATTGTTGAGTCAGGCAACAAGGGGGTTCTGTAGAAATTCGGGTCTTTTCTGCACCCCTTCTAGAAAATATTTTGAGAGATCCTACCAAGTGCTTTGAACCAGGGCTGGATTTGATTCTCTCGCTCACTTTGCCACCACAGACCCGTCCCGGCATGTCTACCTTCATGAGCTGGGCCCCTCGAGCCGACAGCCTGCTCCCCTCGGAGGCTGGCAGTGCCCCCAGGTCAGGACCTCTCCTCACCAGTGTGTTCCCAGGGCCGCCACTGGGCAGCAGGGCTGACGGTGTGAGTGGCTGCGCGTCCACGAGCCCCTCTGGACCGGCTTCCCTCCTCTGCCCCCTGTGCCCTGGAGCTCTGTGTCTAAAACAGAACCCCTGGTGCGGGGTCTTTCCATTGGGCTTGTCCTTGCATTGGAGTGAGTTTGCCTTGACATCCCTCCTGGCCGCCCAGGGGAGACGCCTGGGATGCAACCCGAGTCGGGCTTGGTAAAGAGGCCTGGGCGGCAGGGTGGCTCCCAGAGGGTTTGCCCGGGGGGAAAGGTGCAGGGGGCCTTGGGATGGGAGAAGTGGGCATCTGGGTGGGGAGGAGGAGACACTCACCAGCAGGTCCCCAAGGCAGGAGGACGCAGGGCAGAGAGGGTGGTATGTGGCTCCATGGAGCGCGAGGGACCTGCCACCCGCGCTGGGGTCACAGGTCCGGCTGTGAAGGGACCCGCTCCGGTTCCGGGCTCTTCTACGGGACAGTGATTGGGCAGGACAAGCCTGGCAGCCGGACCAGAAGAGGGAAGGCTGAGGACCTGACGGTGGGCCTGAGCGTGGGCTGGGGATGGCTGGGCCGCCTGCCTCCATGCACCGGCCATTGAGGTTTCCCCTTCTCTGAAATGCCTTTTTGATGTGATGTTTTTGGTTTTCTTTGCAGTTCCTTTCTCGTCTTAGCTGTAGCAGGCCTTCTCTGTGTAGCCTGGACTCTTCTATCGGTCATGTATCATGAACGTCACCTTCTGTCGTTTCTGGACAGAAGTTTTTCATTGTAATGTAGCAGCGTGATTGACGTTTCCCTTTATGGAGAGTGGTCTTTGTGTTTTTTAAAAACCCTTTCCATCCTAAAAGGATCAATATGCCTTCCTATGTTCCAGCCTAAAGTTTGAAGTTTTACTTTAAACCTGCAGTCTTTATCTGGCATTGATCTCACATGCAGTGTGTGTATCCCGTTTTCTTCCCTGCGTAAAAGCTGGAGGCTGGGGCCGGGCCCACTGCTGCCTCCCCCTCCGGAGCTTCTCTCTCTCTTTCTCTTTTAATTGGTTCTCTTTCACCTGCTCTTCCCAGAGAGAAGTCAGGGCCTGCGCACCTGCTTGTGAGACTGACCTAGTGGCTCTGGGAAGGTCTTGGCTCTCCTCAGCTTCGCCCAAGTCCATACATAATTTAGGTTATCTCGTGGAATTCCACAGAGCCTTGCTGAATTCCAATTAGAACGTCTCTGAATAAATATATAAATGTGGGGAGAACTCTCAACTTACAATAATTCTATCTCCAGTTTTCCTACTCGGGAACATGGTATATTTCTCCATTTGTCTAGGTCTTTAATGACTTTTGGTGTGCTCTTGTAATTTCCTCCACAGATATCTTGCAGCTCTACTGTTAGGTTTATCCCTCATTGTTTCTGTTTTGTGGCTAATGTATATGGTACATTACATTACATTCTGTTTCCTGGTATTTAGAAATGGAGGTGATTTTGTGTTTTGATTATTATAACCAAAAACCTTCCCGGACTTTCTAATTCTGGTATGTGGTGTGAGGAACCCGGGGGTTTCTGTGCAGAGGGTTACTCCGTCCGCTCCAGCGTCTGTCTCCCACTTCCCTGACCCCCCGCATGGCCTCCTCACCCAGGAGTGATGTTTGGAAGAAGCCGGGATAACAGGAGCCTTTATCACCTTTCTCCGTTACTGGAAGCGTGCCTGATGGGCCACCGCGGAGGGGTTTGCTCCTGACAGCTGCCGCGTAGTAGATTTAACTGTTAGAGGGGCCGTAGGCCTGCCCTCTCCTCCCCCGCGGGAGACTAAGATGCAGCATCTCTGTCCAGCTGATGTCCCATCCCACAAGTCGTGGCGTCCCCTCCTAGCAGCCGACATCGCGTGGCGGACGTGGTATCCCCTCATGCCAGCTGGACGGTCACTCACAGGCGAAGGGGGTGACGGGCGTCATCGGGCCCCGGGATGGGGCAGGAGCTTTCCTGTCGTCTGCCGTCCCTCCCTGGCTATTACGCTGTTTGCTCTCTTGTCACATTTCCTGAGTCACATGGGTGGCCTGAAGTTCCCAGCCTGCGGTCTGACCTGCAGGATCATTCGTGCTCCCTCTGAACTTGGTTAACTCATTTTGGCCCTCCTGCCTCCATTAGTTTCATTTCTGAACACACAGGAGCACAGAGTCTGGTTAACAAACCTGAGGTCGTTTTATGGTCCTGGCGATACCCGCTGCCCCAGGGGCTGGGCGGTCCCCCAGCGGAGGGGCAGGCGCAGGCAGCGCTTCCCACACGGGTGAAACCGGGCGACATGCCAGCTGCTTCCGGCTCACTGGGGTTGGGGGGAGACCGCTGCGCAGGCAGCCGGGTCCCCAGTCCTGGGGACACAGGGATGAGCCTTGGGAGCAGCTGGGTGGGGGAGGTCCCTCGGGTGTGGGGGTGCCAGGCTTGTGCCCGCCTTACCACCCATGGGTGTGACAGGCAGCAGGGCGGCGGTGGGTGGCCCCCTCCTCCTTTCTCCTGCCGACGTCTCTGGGCATTTTTTAAAGAGCGATTTAATTGAGAAATCTTCCCACGCGTACAGCCCAGCCACAGCGCCTGCTCGGCGGCTCGCAGGAGCGTCAGCACAGGCCCTTCTGGAACGTCCGTGTCGCTTCTGGACGGCTTTTGCCCGAGGGCAGGGGCCTGCCCCGTGCGCTGATGCCCAGACACGCTCCCCCTGGGCCTCCCGGGCCGGAGCCGCCGTGGGTGTCCACCAGCCTGCCCGCCCGGCCGGCCCTGTTCTCACGAGTGTGACGAGAAACAGGACCACTCTTAAGATCGGTGTAAACGCCGGGCCAGGCTCGGAAACTGTGTTTCCTCTCCGACACGGGCCTCGTGAGCACGCCACGGGACAAGGGAACCGGGGGCCCGGAGGTACGGGCGGTGTCGGGGGACCCGGGAGCTGACGTCAGGCCGCCGCCCCGTGTGTGCGCCCTCACGCGGTCCCGGGATAATTGGCCAGGGCGGAGCAGACGGCATGGCCTTCTCTGGCGTCCTGGCAGACGGCATGGCCTTCTCTGGCGTCCTGGCAGATCTATATCACCCGCTCCGTATTTTTAGAACCAGGGGGCCTGAAAATCATGCCCTGCGCCGTGCGGGGGGAAGCCGCAGTCCCCCGGGTGACAGGTGCTGAGACGTCCCCGTACTTGAGGCTCGCGGCGGTCAGGAATCGAGTCTCCAGGACCATCCTCTCTTCGCTGGAGGATTCTTGGGAGTCTGCCAGAAAATACAAAGTAATCATAAGTCTTTTTAAAGATGTGGCGAGAATGTGCATCAGGTTTCAACCAAAGGTTGGAATCGGCAGACGGCCAGTGCCGGGCACCCACAGGGGTGCGGGCCGCTGCACACAACCACACGGCTCACTTTTTAAAAAAACTGCCTGAGCTTTATAAACCTCAGCCACAAGGAACTTGCCGTCTGTTGGGACAGACGCTGTTATTTTGCCGGAGGTGCTCGATTATAGCATGAAAGCAGCGTGGATGTTGTGTTCTCTGGTGCGTATTTATGGAATACACAGGTAGCGATTAAAACGTTAAAGCTGTGAATACGCATTCACCATTGAAAAAGACTTCCTGAGGAGATGAAGGAGAGTTCACCGTCGTGCAATTCAGTCCAGCGTGTAAGAACGGTTCTGCACTGGTGCTGGCTAGGCCAGTTTAACACGCAAACTCAGAAGAAGTCTTGTGAGAAGACAGGCAGGCAATAGTGGGTATAAAAGTGTTTTGAGATGTGACTCATTTTTTGGTCTTGGAGAGAACGCTGGGTGGGGGTGGGGAGTCAGCACTGGAGGGAAGGTCTCACCTTCAAATGAGCACGGCCCTGGCTCAGCTCTGGGCTCGACCTGTCTTTGGAGCAAGTGCAGTGCTGGCATCTCCCCAGGACAGGTTGTGGCCAGTGCCCTCTGGCCCTGGGGACAAAGTGGCTGAAGGTATACCTGGGGAGATGTCACCTGTGCGAGGGGCCGTGAGCTTTTGCGTATAAACCTCACTTTCCTTTGTACGCCTGCGTGTTGGTGAGCACTGCCGAGCAGAGCGCACAGCCCCTTCCCTGCACCCCTTACGTCCTCTTAGGTGAGCATGAGCATGTGTCCTCCACCACCGGCTCCAAACACGTCTCACGTTCCACGTTTGGAAAGCATGCGCTGCTCCCCGGGATGCCCACACGGGATGCTGAGCCCCACAAGCGTGGCACGGCTTCCGCTTCTACCTCGTGACCCAGCGTGTCACAGATCTTGCACGTTTCTGCCGTCTTTCCATGGGTTACAAAGCGCTCTGAAACCCATTTTCTTCCAGCTGATTTTACCAGGAGCCCTTTGGCAGGGAGCAGCGGATTCATCAAGGTGGGGGCTGAAACTCAGGGCACAGCTGGCCAGTGGGTGAGCTGGTTGAGCTGGGGGTCTTTCCCCTGTGTTCCTGGAGCCAGCAGTGGGTCTGCAGAAATGGCTGTGCCCCCCCCCGCCCCAGTTCAGCCCACATGGGGGCCAGGGAAAGCCCACCTGCCCTGATCTCTGGGCGCAGTAGCCATCACACAGGAGGTCCTGGACCGTGCCGGCTGCTCTCCTGAAGTGAGACGCAGGGGTGGACTCACGGGGAGACCTGGCAGCTGTGCAGTGGAGGAGGTGGGAGCACAGCCCCCAGCCCCAGGGCGGGCAGCCCTGTGCCACATGGAGGGCCGGGCCGTGGCTTGGCAGCATGGCTCTCTGTACAGCCAGCTGGGAAGGCTCTGGCTCAGAGCGGTTTCTCGTGGGTGTCCGAGACGATGGGTGTGAACTGAGTGTGTGAGCCCCGCCCCACAGGGTGCAGTTCCTTCCCAGAGGACAGATGTCTGCATGTGGCCAGGTCTGGGGGGGGGAGGCGTCAAGTAGGCCCCAGGTGCACCCAGAACACGGCAGGGAGCTCAGGGGAGGGGTCCCACCAAGGCCGCTGTCTCCTCCAGGCCTGGCAGGGTCAGCACGGAACTTCCAGCCAGCGCACATCCACTCTGAAGGCTGCAAGTGGAGGGCAGGAGGGCAGGGAGGTGCCCTGTGTGGCTGGTGGACTCAGAGCCGACTCAGGGATGGGAGAGGAACGCTGCAGGTATGGCCCGTGGGCAAAGATTCTTGAGCCGTGGGCACAGCAAGCCTCAGTTCTGCTCAGGAAGTAACTGGGCGTGGGGGGTGGGGGCGGGCTGGGATCTGGCACCACAGAGAAAGCCTTCCTGACCAAGAGGGTGAGGGAGAAACGTGAGAAAATGAAGTATCGGTGGCTGAGCTATCTCACAGTCGGGAGGTTACCCTGGAGGTTATTCTTATGCATTCTGTAGATCTCCCTTTGTAGTTTATGGTGGACTGGAGAGGCTGGAGGGAAGTTCCTGAAACTGCTGAGCTTTGGTTCTTGAAGACGATTGTATAGTGATATAGCTTTCACAATGTGACTGTGTGATTGTGAAAACCCTGTGTCTAAGCTCCTTTTATCCAGGGTATGGACAGATGAGTGAAAAATAAGGACACAAAATAAGTAGATAATAAGGTGGATAAAGGGTTAAAAAAAATTGGGTGGATTGAAATATTGGTGGTTAATGAGAGGTAAAGGGTATGGGATGTATGAGATTTTATTTTGTATGAGTGCTGCAAATGTTCTAAAAATGATCACGGTGATGAATATACAACTACGTGATGATGTGAGCTGCTGATTGTACATTATGGATGGACTGTATGTGCATGAAGATTTCTTAATAAAAGAATATATATATTAAAAAAAAATAGAGTAGCCGGGTGGCGAGTAAAAGGTGGCATTGTATAGCGACGAGAGCTCCGAGCCCTGGCGGTGCCCTGAGGCTGCAGGGAGCCCTGAGGCCGAGGTATGCTGGCTGGTTGTAGAGTGCTGGCAGGGTCAGCAAAGGCCGGCCTGGGCAGAGATACTGCTCATAGGCAGGTGGCTTGTGCGTGTGCCCAGTGCCCCCTTCCCTGGCCACTGCCTCTCTTCGTGCCCCCCAACACGCTGGCCGCTCGCTGCCATCCTGGAGGGAAGGGGAAGGCTGGGCCGGGCGTGGTGGTGACAGGGTCCTGGGTCGTTGGAGCGATTTGGGGCCTGCTCCCCGTGGCTGAGCTGCCCCCTGCAGCCTCCACTGTTGTTTCCGTGGGAGCACCCATGTCTCCAAGGGCCCACTCCAGCCAGGCCAGCCAGCGCCCCCCAGGACCTCTGCACGGGGACCCGCACAGACAGGGCGGCTCACCTGCACATGATACAGCCTCGGGTGGCTCGCAAGGGTGTGTGGCGACGAGCGTGCAGGCGGCTGAAGCACTTGCGGGCACTTGGGGGAGGCCTTGGGTTGCTTCCTTGAGTCTAGCCGGCCGAGCCTCGTGCTGAGGGCGGCGACACTGCGTCCGTGGGGCACAGCGGAGGGCGGGGTCCGTCCCCGCAAGGCTAACCAGGGCGCTCTTCCTCCTCTCTCCGCAGGCAGGCTGTGGCCGGGGACGGCCCGGCCGCCGTGATGCACGTCCCCCTGCTGCTCCTGGCACCCCGGCCGGGCCCCAGCCCTGCGCCCCCCAGCCCGAGGCCGCCCGTGGAGCGGGGAGTACGCGAGGTCTGAGCTGGCACCGGGAAGGATGCCCCTCGCCCAGGCCGGTGCCCAGCGGGCGGCTCTGCCGAGGGCCCGGCTGCCCCTGTCCGCGGGTGTCTGAGTACGACTCGTCACCCATGGCCACCTTCCCCTGCCGGCTGTGCGGCAAGGCCTTCCTCACCCTGGAGAAGTTCACGGTGCACAGCTACTCCCACTCGCGGGAGCGCCCCTTCCAGTGCCTGCAGCCCGACTGCGGCAAGGCCTTCGTGTCCAGATACAAGCTGATGAGGTGAGGGGCGTGGGGAGACCCACGCCAGCCTCGCGACGCTGCCCAGGCCCCTCTGCATCCGCAGCCACCTGCTTGACTCGGGAGGGTGCTGTGCAGACCCGCCATGCCTGCCGCTGCTCACAGGGATGGGAGTGGGCATCACGGGGGGGCCGAGAGGAGGGACCTGGGGAGGCTCGGGCCCAGGATTCACGTCCATGAGTCTAAGCAGAGAAGAACGCGGTTTGGTGAGGGTGTCTGGAAGGAGGTGGGAATTTGGAACGAGGCTGGAAGGCTCAGGGCGGAGCCTGGGCACCTGCTCACTGGCCCCGCAGCGGTGGTGGTTCTGTAGGAGACGCGGGTCTCTCCGGGGGCTGCCAGGCTGGCTCCCTGTGCACTCTAGCACACAGCAGGCTGCCACAGGCGATGGACACAGGGGGATGAAGGAGGCATTGCCTTCTTTCTAAGAAAGTGACCCTTTGATTCAGATTAGCTTGGGGCTCTGGAACCAGCTGCCCTCTGCCTTGTGGTCACCCCAGGCCCCTCTGTGCCCAGTTCCAGCAGGGGGTTCGAGTGGACAGTGGAGGGTGGACAGTGGACAGTGGGTGGTTCGTTTTGGCTTGGACGTGGTGTCTTACAGACACCCTCTCTTTCTGGGAGGGTGTTATAGAACGTTTTTGTATCCGAAGGTACAAGCTTGAGTTGTCAGCAGGACAAGGCTCAGCCTCTGCAGACAGATTGCTTGGGGTGGCCGGTGTCCCGAGGGCGGGACGCCACCGATTCGTGCCTACGTGTCCAGGAGCTGGAGCGGTGGGGGGGCTTCCCCTGTCGGAAATACGAACATGTCATGTTTGGCGCCTTACATGCTATGTTTAGTAACTAAAACAGACCTTTTTAAAGTTCAAGGGTGACAAGCTCAGGGACCCCCCTCCCTGAGCTTGTAAAAAAGCCAGCGTGCAGCTCAGGGCTCAGGAATGGGATGGGTCAGGAATGCTGAGAACTGTGGCAGCGATGGGGTCGGATGGGCCCACAGCTCATCTGTGATTTGCAAATATAAATACCTCGTGGCTACTCTGAGAATCCAGATCCACTGGGGTGGCCACAGCTTGTCCCTGAACCTGAGACTGGAAACAAAAAAGTGCCCAGGAACTTACAAATGCCGTTAGGAGTAAAAGCTTGGTCGTCTAGAAAGGGGCTTCTTGAGTTTTACGGACTGGATTCCATTGCCAGCACCTTCAGTCGAGCTGCAGAGCTGGCGGCCTGGCTGGAGACGTCTTGAGGAGAGCGGAGCGGGGCCGGTGGCGCAGGGCTCCCGGGGTGAGGTGGGGGGCTGGCCCCAAGGCCCCGGATGGGCTTCCGAGGGGCCCCATCGCTGGGTTTTGTGCAGAAGGTGAGAGTAGGGGTCACCTGGGGGGATATGGGGCCCGTATCGTCCTGCAGAGAAAACGCTTCCCACAATCACGTCTGAAGACACTGGCCCACGTTACCTGTGCCCGAAGGACGAGCTGTCTGGGCTCCGTGGGCGGGGGCGGCCTCCGCCTCGTGCGGCGGCTCCCGCGAGCTGGTGGGGTCTGGGAGGAGGGGAGCGTGCAGGCGGGAGCCCCGTGCGCCTGTGACCGCCCCCTGCCCCCCGCAGGCACATGGCCACGCACTCGCCCCAGAGGTCGCACCAGTGCGCCCACTGCGAGAAGACCTTCAACCGCAAGGACCACCTCAAGAACCACCTGCAGACCCACGACCCCAACAAGATGGCCTTCGGCTGCGCGCAGTGCGGGAAGAAGTACCACACGGCGCTGGGCTACAAGCGGCACCTGGCCCTGCACGCAGCCAGCGCCGGCGACCTCACCTGCGGCGTGTGCGCCCGCGAGCTGGGCACCCCCGAGGGGCTGCTGCACCACCTGAAGGCGCACGCGGAGGAGAAGGCGCGCGGAGGCGCCGCCAAGGAGCGCAAGCACCGCTGCGACCACTGCGAGCGCCGCTTCCACACGCGCAAGGATGTACGCCGCCACCTGGTCGTGCACACGGGCTGCAAGGACTTCCTGTGCCAGTTCTGCGCCCAGAGGTTCGGCCGCAAGGACCACCTGACGCGCCACACCAAGAAGACGCACCCGCAGGAGCTGCTGTGCGAGGGGGCCCCGCGGGCCGCCCCCCTGGCCGCCCCCCTGGCCGCCGGGCCCCCTCCGCCTCGGGGGGCCCCCGCCCCGCCCGGCCCGCTGCTGCCCGAGCCCTTGGTCCCGGGCCCCGCCCCGGGCCCCTCACTGCCAGCCCTCCAGAGCCTCAAGTACGAGGCCGGGTCTACCTCATTCTCTCCCCTGGCCGGCTCGCCGCCCAAGGTGGAAGCTAAAGGGTTTGGCGCCATTGGTTTGCTGGAGGAGCTGCCCCTGCCGGAGCCTCAGCCCCCCCACAAGCTCACCCCAGGCTTCGAGCTGGCCAAGGGGGGCGCCGGCAAGGGGCCTCTGCCCAAGGAGCGCCCCGCAGATGCTGTGAACCTGCCCCTGCCCGCCTCCCTGGACCTCTCGCCCCTCCTGGGCTTCTGGCAGCTGCCCCCGACCGGCCCGGCCGCTTTTGGCAGCAGCGCCCTACCCCTGGGGCCGCCTGAGCCCCTGCCGCACCGGCTGGGCTGTCTGGGGCAGCCTGAGCCCTCCCTGACCCTGGGCGCCCTTGGCCTGGGCCAGCTCCCCCTGCCACCACTGCCCCCCGTGTTCCCCACGGGCTCGGGCCCGGCCATCCTGCCTCACTTCCACCACGCCTTCAGATGACTCTGCGGGTGGGGCGGACCCCCGGCCAGCGCCTCAAGGCAGGGGGCGGCCCACCCGTCCCGGGGGGGCCCTCCACGCGTCCAAGCGGGCGCTGCTGCCGCTGGGCTCGGCGTCTGCAGCCTGGACGGGCCTCTCCCGCAGGGCCGTGCATGTCTGTTCAGGGATTTTTCTACCTTCAGGTTTGGACGTAGCTTAGTTATCACTCTCGCCCTAGCCAGCCTGTAGTCTTCTAGAAACAATTTCTTGCCGAACAGTAGATTTCGCCATGAAAGAGAAGCATTGTAAACCTAGTTTGAGTATTTTCCACAAGATGCTACAATGTGAGTTATTACTGACTTCATTTATCTTAACCGGCTGTCAGTCTCAGCTGACGGAAGAAATCATGTATCACTGTGTAACCCTGTTAAGTGATAGAATAATCCAGGCATCAGTCAAGGAAAGCATTTTGCTGACTTTAATATTGAGTATATTTTTAACAGGAATTTAAGAAAATATTACTGGAATTTAAATATATATATATATATTAAACAAGAATTTTCTTTGCTCTATCTGGCTTATACTACTCTACTTTTAAGCGCCTCTATATTGTTTTTAATCACCAATAAAAGCATTTTTAATTCATCTACTGAAGTCATTGGTTTTTCTTTTAAAAAGGACTGCATTTTGCAATGTAATGCGCAGTTAGTGAGTTTTATAACCTATGAACTGATCTTTGCTTTTCCGTGCCACCCACCTGACGTGCAGTCCAGGCGAGTCCCTGCATCTGGCAGGAGCTTGGCTCTTTCTGAGTAGAGTGTTGATGACTGCAGACAGGAGCGCCTATGCTTCAGTTACGCCAAAGCACCAAGACCCATTTCTCTTTCTTTCTGACATACAGTCAATACCGGTCACAGCAGCATTTACCAAATTAGTACAAGTTAGAAGTTTTTCCTCATCAAGCTTCCTTACATCTGACAAGGCTTTTTAGTTGTGTTCACTTTTGAGCAAGGTGGAAATGGGAGAGAAAGGGAGGCTGCAGACCAGATGAGCGCGAGCCTGCTGGGGGGCGGGGTGCAGCGTGCAGAGTGGCCTCCTGCCGGGCCGGGCCCCATGCCCCTCTGGCCTCTTCCAGAGGGGAAGAGTTGGGGCTGGAGCTAGTCCCCTGCCAGAAGCTTGTCAGTTCCAGGACGCACACCTGACAACTTACCTGAGCCTAGAGCCCTGATGGGTTTGCTGCACCTGTGGGGGCTGGGGTGGGGTGGGGTGGCGGGGTGCAGCTTGGGACTCTAACTTAAACTGAGACAAGGAAGATGGCTTAATTTTCCTAATAAAAATGTTCTTGAACTTAAAAAGTTCTTAGATTAAGAAGTATGAGCTAAGTATAAAAGAATTCACAAAAAGAGTGTGTTGGGAAGGTTTTTGTAAGCTGTCCCTTCCACTGCAGTGACAAGGTGTTAGAGTAGGAACAGTTACTAATTATAGCTTAAAGTATATCAGAAAAACATGTCAAGGCTGGGACCGCACTGCTATGGCAGAGGATGAAGCTAGGTTAAAAACAACTTTCCTAGGGAAGCAAATAATGCCTGTTCCCCAATGGCTATTCCACTAAAAGGCCCCCATCAAAGCAATGTTTTCTTTAAATGCTTGTTAAATTACATTTAAAAAACATGAAAAGTGAATCTTTAAATCAAGCCTTACCATACAGGTGGATGGGGTATTTAATGATTTGGTTTGGAAATTCTGAGTACAGGTGTAAATAAGGAGAGAACGGAAGCCAATTTTCACAGGCTCGGGTGAATCCTTGGCGGGGAACGGCCGTGAGCCCACTGTCCCCACCTGCTGGCACTCCTGGGGCACAGCCACTGCCGGCGTGTTTCAGGGGATGAGTCTGAAAGCAGCAGAAAAAGTTATTCAGAACATCATCCTCTCCACATGTTAAATCTCATACGTCTCTTTGACGTTTCAGTTTTTAAAAATGATTCACAACATCCCCAAAAGGCCCTAGTGCTACAGGAATCCCTTACTCAGTGTCCACCTTGGGGGAACTGCCCTTTTTTGGGGAAAACGTTTGCAAAGAGCACAGGGCAACAGCAGCCTTCCAGGTCAGAGCGGGAGACCCGGCCCCTGCCCATCGGCTGAGGGTGGAGAAGAGAATGGCCTTTGAGCTGTGCTCCCTGTAAGTGCCCAGGAGCTCCCCGCCGCCCCCTTCGGGAGCCCTGGGGCAAGAGGCAGCTGTTTGTTCTCACCTGGTTTCTAGGGTTTAGTCTTTTTTAGGAGATTTCATAAATCCTTGTCTGAGTTTTGTTCCAGAAGCAGGGTCCAGGGCTAACCCTTTGCAAACATAAACAGATTTGTTATTATGTACAATCAAAACATCAGCAAGAAAAAAAGTAAAATGACCATGGAATCCCTAAGTTATATTCAAAAGTCTTGCTTCTCCCTGCTTTTGTGGCAATAGACACCAACAACAAGGGGAGCCCCAGCCCTGCCTCTGGGCCTGTCCTGTTCACGCCATCTCCCTCTCTGGGCCCCACAGCAGCCAAGGGAAGGGGACATGGGTGGGGGGAACAGACGGCCTGGCCTGGGCAGGGTCCCCGAAGCTGGGCTATGCAAGAGGGGCTGTCCTGTCTGCCAGGGGCTTCTTCCCATCAGAGTTCAGTGAAGCAGCGACCAAATCATCCTGGGACTTAGGAAGCAGACGGTCACCAGACAGGACTAGAAAGAGTCTCAGCCTTAGTTCCACCTAAAGACGTGCCTGTGTCCTTCTGTCAAAGACGCAGGCCCTGGCCCTAATCCCACTTACGTTTGGTGCAGCATTAAGTTAGGCAGGAAAGACCCTCAGCCCAGTGAAACCCACTGGCCCGAGCTATGGGCAGTGCTCACACCGGCCCTGCTGTCAACCCAGCTCCCGGCACTCATCCCCCAGCCTTGGATCTTGGCCCTGCCTCCCTGAGATGGGTTCTTCTTCTGCCAAAGGCCCGAGAAGGCGGCGGTGCCCACCGGCTGCCCAGTCTGCCAACCTGTTCCCAGGCAGCGCTGGCGTCTCAGCAGGGGTGCTGCAGGGAGGGCCCACCTTCTTCTATAACAATGCTGTAAGTCCACCTACCATCTCATGTCTCTGGTGTGCGACCCTAAGTGGCTCAGCCCCACCCCAGGCTGCCTGGCCTCTCCAGGACTGGCTCCTGGCCTGGGGCGCAGCTGTGGAGACTGCATCGCCTAGAGTGCCCCTGGGGGGCCGGGAAGGGGCCCAGGAAGTGGCAGGAGGCAGGGTGCATTCCCAGGATACGAAACCTTCTCAAAGGGATGGGCAACCGGGCCCCACCCTGTGTGCCAGGAGGGAGCTCAGCTCACTCGTCCTGGGGAGAGATGCCAACAGGAGTGAAATGCCCTGCAGCCTGGCAGGCCGCCGGCTTTATGGAGGATTCTTACTCTCTTGTCACGTTTCTCCATTTCCCACAATCTTCTGCTGTACGCACGAATGTCCTACTTGCTGACTTTTAAACACCTGCGCCTTCCATGCCCTCCTGTGCCTGTGCCTGCCATGCCACCCAAACCCTCTGCATGGTGTCCTTGCTGTGTCCATGCCCTTGCTGTGTCCTTGCCCTCCATGCCCTCCTCCCCCCACTGTCCTGCCCTCTGCTGAAAGCTCCCCCTGCACCCCCCCTGGTGCCCTCCTTGGGCTGTCTCCCCCACCACCTCCAGCGTCTCCTCTCAGGCCTTGTCTGTCCATGTTTTAACAGCACCTGCGCCCAGTGCCAGGTGACGAGAGACCCTCCTGGGCACCCTCTGGTGGCCCCCAGCCTCATGGCCACAGCCCTGGGAGCAGAGTGTCCTGGGCGAGGCTTGGGCTGGCCCCTGGCCCTCCCCATCTCCTCTGAGAGTGGATTTAGGACAAAGTTGTGCACACGGGAGGAGCTGGCACTTCTTTACTCAGGAGAACAGGGCGGCAGCTGGGGTCTTAGCTGGGCTCGGGTGGGTGGAGGGCAATGTGACACAGCTTTTGCCACGGGAGTGAGGCCCAAGCTTCTGCAGCCGGGCCCAGCAGCCTGGGAAACCAAGCTTCCCTCCACATGCTTCCGCTGCCCAGAAGGGCTCCTGGGGAGCCTCGGCGACCTGTAGGCACACCAATGCCAGGAGCAGGTGAAGCCATGGCAAGGGACACACACTCTAAATTCCAAAAGCATCTTAAGCCAGAAAGAAACCAAAAAGGCGTCTCCTCAAGAGAGTTAACAAGACAATTCTATTTGTGGGCCAGAGATTTCAACGAGAAGTCCCAGAATCACGGTGCCCATCTCTTCCCATGCATTTCATTCAACAAGTATTGAATAAGCTCTTCATATGACTGTGGAAAAGGCAAATGGGGAGAAATATAGCAGTAAATAAAGATAAATAAAAAAACAAACAGGCAAGTCTCTGCCTTCCTGAAGCCTGCCTTCTGGCTTCTTTGGGGGAGATGGGGGGTCGGGGAGCTCCTGCCCAGTGTAAATTCAGGAGGCAGAGGGTGTCATCGGGAAGGCCATCCCTGTTGGCCAGGAGGGAAGGACGGGGGCACATGGGCGTGACAGCCAGCGGAGGCATGTCTGCTCCGGGCAGAGGGAGCAGCCAGTGCACGGGTCCCGGGGTGTGGCAGGACTGAGAGCAGGGCTGGAAGTCCTCGCCCAGGCCCTCTGAAGGACTGCCATTCATCTAGGGACATCCCTGTGGTCACAAACCACCAAATTCAGTACCATTTGTGGAGCTCTGCGAGCCTGGCACCTACTTCCTATTGGGTCAGGATGCTGTCTGCTGATGTCCCACCTGGGATGCAGGACTTCAGCTTCCTGCACCCTTGCTGCTACCTTGAAGAGGCTGCTACGTTCTAGGGAGAAGATACCTTTTCCCCCTCGCCCCATCTCTCTCCCACCTCACCAGCCAGAAGCCAAGGGGCCAAGGGGCCAGGCCTGTCGGCCCGGTTGGCTCCAGGCCCTGCGGGGGCCATGTAACCCCGGCGAACTCACAAATAAGCTTTCAGCCCAAGCCGAAAGGAGGGCTTTCCATGGGAAGGAAGTCTTATAATACATTCTCTGCAAGTACAGAAAAGGAACCACATATGAAGAAATTGTCTTTTCTGAAGGATACTAACAATGACACTCTAAGGAAATGTTAGTCAGTGAGTGTTTTGCCAAATAAATATGCAGACAGTTTGGAATTATTTTTTTCTCAGTGGAAACTAAAATCTACTTCATTGCTAAGTTTTCACAGATCAGGAAAAGCTAATGACTGTCAACCCTCACATCTACAGCTAATTAATTTTTGACAAAGAAGCCAAGGCTGCTCAGTGGGGAAATACGTCTCTTCCACAGATGGTGTGAGAAAACGGCTCTCCGTATGCAATCGGACGGAGCTGGACTTCCACCTCACACCACGTACAAAAACTAACTAAAAGTGAATCAAAGGCCTAAACTAAGAAATAAAACTATAACACCCCTAGAAGAAAACACAGGGAAGCATCTTCAGGACCTTGTGTTAGGTAATGGACTCTAAGACTTTACACCAAAAGTGCCAGTAATTAAAGAAAAGAGATACATGTCCTTTATCAAAATTAAGTGGGAGAAGATACTTGGAAACCATATACCTGATAAAGGTTTACTGTCTAGAATATTTGAAGAACTCCTACAACTCAGCAACAAAAAGAAACAACCCAATTAAAGAATGGGCCCAAGATTTGAATAGACATTTATCCAAAGAAGACATACAAATGGTCCCCAGGCAGGTGAGAAGATGCTCAAGATGATTAGCCATAAGGGAAAAGCAAATCAAACCCACAATGAGATGCCACCTCATACACATTAGAATAGTTATTATTGAAAAAAACTGAAAATAACAAGCATCAGCAAGGATGTGGAGAAATAGGAACACTCAACTATTACTGGAGGGAATGTAAAATGGAGCAGCCTCTGTAGAAGACAGTTTGGCAGGTCCTCAGAAATGCAGAATTACCACATGACCTGGCAATTCCTCCTGTATGTATATACTCAAAGGAACTGAAAGGGACCTGAACAGATACCTGAACACCCATGCCCATAGCAGCATTATTCATGATTGCCAAAAGGTCAAAGCAACCCAAGTGTCTGTCGATAGATGAACGGATAAACAAAGCAGAATATACACACAATGAAATATTATTCTGCTCTAGAAAAGAATGAAGTTCTGATCCAAGCGACAACACGGAGGAAGCCTGAAGACATCATGTGGACTGAAATAAGCCAGACACAGAGGGACAAATAATATATGATCTCTGCTAATTAGAAATAACCAGAATATGCAAATTCAGAGAGTCAGAAAGATTACAGGTGCAGGGTGGGGTGGCAGCTACTGCTTCACGGGTCGAGTTTCCGTGTGAGTGATGGAGAAGCTCTGGCCACAGAGGGTGGGGATGGGAGACCCTCACTGAGGATGGGATTAATGCCACAGAATTGTGTGTTTGCAAGCGGTGCCTAGAGGAAGTATTCCGGAGGGGCCGTGAGCGCCCGAGGAGGCAGGCCAGCACCGGGAACCCCAGGACAGGGCTTGGACCCAGCCAAATGCTTGGACCCAGATGCAACTCGGGGTGCCGGCACAGACCTTCCTACCCCATCGCCCCCCAGGGCCCACCAGCCATGGCGTCCACATGGACTCACCTTTCCCGGCTGGGGCCGGGCTGGCCTCTGACGCCCTGCTCTGCAGTAGGGCCCCTACGGCTCTTGTAACTGTTGGCTCTTTTCTGGGGCCCAACTGAGCTCCCCGCTGTGGAGAGAGGGTGCATGGTGCTGTGGGCGGGTCCCGTGCCAGCAGCCAGCACCTGCATGGGCGCCCAGAGGCAGGGGCCACCAGGCCCCAGGGCCAGGCAGGCACAGAGCCACGCCCCATGTCTGCCTGTGGCGCTCCCAGGCCACCTCGGAGCCCCTGGGGAAGGGGGGCGGGGACCCCTAAAAGGAGGCAGGGAGACAGATGAGCTGCTTAACGGCAGTGCATGGCCACAGAATGCTTCTTGTTTCCTTCACTGGGAAGATGATTTTGGTTTTAATATGCAGAGAAGAAAGACAATGGCAGGACATTGCAGCGTTGTGCGGGTGTACACACACACACACACACACACAGCCCAGGGCACTGCTGTTGCGTCCCTGTGCCCCCCTGCGGCAGCACAGGACCCTGGGCCTACAGCGGCCAACAGCTTTCTACCTGTCCAGCCAGCCTCGTTTCCACGGAAACCGCAGCACGGCTGTCACCTGTTCCGCTGCCAGCAGGCAGCAGTCCCCAGCCAGCACAAGAGCTGTTTATAGAGGCCCGTCTTGGTTGCTTTTGGTAAAGGTCAAGATACATTTTTAAGTTGGTTATGTTTAAAATAGAAACACATTTCTGCTCTGCTGTTCACAGCACTTCAAGAGCAGAAAGGTGCCCTCTGCTTTCCACTGCCGTCTGCGCTTTTCCAGGGGCATGGCCAGCACCGAGGCAGCGGCAGGGGAAAGGCGCTCCTGGGCAGCCATCAGAGACCCTCCAGGCACCGCGGAGCTCCGGGAAGCAAGAAGCAGAGCCGGCCAAGACCCTGATGACGCTGGGATGGCCACATGGCCGCCTCCAGTGCCCTCTCCCTGGGACCCCTGTCAAGGAGGGACTGTGCAGTCCTCTGCCTGGAGGCAGCCACACACTCTGCTCAGCCAGGCACAGGCACAGTCACACCAAGACAGCATCCTGGACCCAGGCTGCCCAGCTGCACCTGCTCAGAGAATGCGGTGCCACCCCAGCAGGAAGGGGCCGGTGAAGTGACCAGCAAGGGGCTGTGGCAAGGGCGAGGGCGAGGGAGGCTGTGGGCGGGAGGAGTGGTACCTGCGTCTGCTGCCCTGCAGGTACAGGCTGATACCCCCACTTCACAGTCACATTGACAGTGTCCCCACTACCACCACCACCACCCCCCACAGTGTGCTGACCTCCCTGCGGCTTCAAGTGTAAAAGCAGAGCCCTTTCACCCTAATGCCTCCCCAACGCACACTCGTCTCCCTCTTCGCCTTCCACCCGGAGGCTCGGGTTGCGGGTCCCAGAGGTGTGGCACCCACATTCTCCACCGCGGCCCCCTTATCACTAAGGTCTCCCAGCCCTCCCGCACATGCCAGCGCCTGCTCCCCTCTGTCCCCCGACCCCGCTGACCC